>CM059298.1:12580000-12740000 GCA_030340665.1 Neosalanx taihuensis
AGTGATAGCATTGTCAGATAGCGTGTCAGACTCTAAGATATGTCATTAGTGATGTACGGGTTTAGATTCGACAAGGTTGGTTGCTTAAACCACAGGCTAATCTAATGAAGCCGTGGATGAAAATTGTGTCGACTTCCCGCTTGACTCTCTCCCCACCTCCAAATCAAATCAACATTTATTTTGTACAGCCCTTTTTACAAGTAATGTCCACAAAGGGCTCCACATATGCCTATAAACTGCCCCTCAACCAACCTAAATCATCAAGGAAGACAAGGAAAAACTCCCAGAAAAACTCACTATAGGGAGAAGAAATGGAAGAAACCTTGGAAGGAGCAATTCAGTGAGGGATCCCCTCCTCCAGAGATGGTTGGGGGAAAGACAGGAGCAGAACACAGGCTAAACAGTCATATCTCTAGAGAGACTTAATAAGTCATTGAACCATCAAAACTCAATGCTCAACTTGGGTCTGAGGTTGCACAAAGTCAGTTTAGGCAGCCACTGGGCTTGGCCCATGATTGGCGCAGCATCACATGCAGGGGGATGAGGAAAGGGACCGGGAACTCTCCAGGGTTGGAAGACCATCTCAGATCGATGTCCACTGGCACCAGGTCCAACATTGGCCAGTGACCACGCATGTGCTGAGAGCTCAGTCCCCCCATACCAAGGGGAGGTATGGAGGGGAGGACAGTGAGACAGAGGAGAGGAGATGTTAGAGAGTGCAAGGAACAGCTAACAGTTATAGCAATATTCAGAATGAGGTCCCCACCGGTCAGTGTGGGCTAATGCAGCAATTAAAAAAGACCCAAAAAAGGGGCTATTGACACAGCCTTAGACACCAAGACAGCACCAGCCCCCCTCAGTTGGAACATCTGATCTGTTCCAAGAAAGAGAAATTCTAAGATTGTAATTTTAGAAAGCCATGTCCCCTGTCGTCTCCAGCTAACAACAGAATCAGTACATTTACATGACATTTTATATTTAATTAGCAGACGCTCTTATCCAAAGCGACTATATACAGTACAGTACAATGGCATACAGTAACAGGTTTACATTTAGGTCAGGTTCCGGGGACATATTGAAGCTTTATTTGTGTAGCAAAAATGTCAAGACATATACACAATCCAGGGTTAAATGACAAAATACCCTCAAACTAAAATTAAAGCACACCCAAACACTTTAACATTGGTAGAATGTTAATTTCTTAAAGCTAACTTTGAATGTTGAGACGGTATCAACCTCCTTAACCGAAACCTCCACCGTTCACATTCAAGCCCTCTCCTCTCTCTCTCTGTGTCTCTCTCTCTCTCTCTCTCTCTCTCTCTCTCTCTCTCTCTCTCTCTCTCTCTCTCTCTCTCTCTCTCTCTCTCTCTTCTCCATCTCTTCATCAAGGCATGCAGAGGACATGATCGTGACTCCCTTTGCTCAGGTATGTCCTTGCTCTGCTGCTTACTGCTTTCAGCTCATTGATTTAGCTCTCTAATTACAGGGGAACTATTTGAGGGGCTGGAAAATGGAGTACGGGGCGAGTTTGGTTTCACCCCTCCCCTCCGACCCCTCCCTACCTCTCCTCACTCCCCCCCCCCCCACCACCCCCCTGTCCTTCTCCCATCAGGTGTTGGCCAGTCTACGAACTGTAAGAAGCAACTTCACCATTCTGGCCAATGTCACGACACCCACTAACAAGTCAGTATCAAAATGTTTAACCCTTTTCACCACGGCGACGACTGTGTGTGAAGGATCCGTCGGTAGGACGCAGACTAAGAGGTCTGGTCCGAATCACACTGCGCCTGCACGTGACTGGCTGAGATCTCTCCCTCGTTTCTCAAACGCAACCCTTCGATTGGTTGGAAATGTGTCTGTGCGCTTTAGAAAACGTTCCCCTTTCGCGTAATCTCACGTCCCGTCATGCCTGCCGCTGGTGTCGTATGAATGTTTACGTTCTCTCAGTCAAGGGCAAACGGTGTCACATTACCAAAGAAGGGAAAAACACTAGAACGCGCATCTAGTGGTTTCCGAGCCATGCGGATTTTACCGCAGTGGATGTGTGGAGGAAAACACGGACATGGTTTCCCTCCTCTAAGGGGACCAATCCCAGATTCAACATGGCTTCCATGTCTCCCCCTGCCAAAACCTCCACATTCTTAGTTTCTTTAGTTTATCGCAGTGGTTCTCAACCCTGGTCCTCAGGGGCCACTGTCCTGCATGTTTTAGATGTTTCCCCCCCTTCCAACACACCTGATTCTAATGAATTGTCATTATCAGGCTTCTGCTGAGCTTCATAATGACTCATTCATTGGAATCAGGTGTGTTGGAGGAGGGAAACATCTAAGACATGCAGGACAGTGGGCCTTGAGGACCAGGGTTGGGGATCACTGGTTTAGAGGTGTCGCTTCCAAGCCCACCGAACTTCATGTCGGCTCACACAGCGATCCTCCTCCACCCTGTGGCTCGAGGTCCTTTATACCCGTGTTAACCCTCTCCACCTCTCTGTCTCCCCCCTGTCCTGTCTCAGTTTAAGAGGATGCTGAACCGGGAGCTCTCCCACCTGTCTGAGATGAGCCGCTCAGGGAACCAGGTGTCTGAATACATCTCCACCACCTTCCTGGGTAAGTCGACCCTCCCCCTCCCCTCCATCCTCCACCCTCCACCCTCACCTACCCAACCCTCCTCTCCATCCTCCACCCTCCACCCTCACCTACCCAACCCTCCCCTCCATCCTCCACCCTCCACCCTCACCTACCCAACCCTCCTCTCCACCCTCACCTACCTAACCCTCCTCTCCATCCTCCACCCTCACCTACCCACCCTCCCCTTTCCCCACTCCCCTCCAACCTCCCCTCCCCCCCCTTGCCTCAACTCTCACCTTCCCCCCCTCCCCTCCACCCTCCCCTTTCCCCACTTCCTTCCAACCTCCCCTCCCCTCCACTGTCCCCTTCCCTCCCCTTCCACCCTCCCCTTCCCCCCCTCCACCCTCCCTCTCCCCCTTCCTCCCCTCCGATCCAGCCGCTGCTGCGGCCCGACTTGCCACCGCTGACCCCCCCCCCTCTCTCGCCCCCCCCCCCCCCCCCCAGACAAGCAGAACGATGTGGAGATCCCGTCCCCCACCCTGAGAGAGCGGGAGAAGCCCATGTGTCAGATCAGCGGCGTGAGGAAGCTCACTCACAGCTCCAGCCTGTCCATCTCTGCCATGCCTCGCTTCGGAGTCAAGACCGAGCAGGAGGAGGCGCTGGCCAGGGTATCCATCCAGCCATCCCTCCCTCCCCTTCCAGCACAAACACCCAGGAGCTTTAGAAGACGCTAGAACGAGTGACGCGTTTAGTTTACTGTTTAGTTTTTGTTTCGTTTCGAACATGTGCAGGTAACACAACAAAGTGAACTGAAAAAAACAATCCAATCCAATGAAAAGAGTCAAAACAACAACAACAATAGTCAATACAAAAAAGTAATAATGTGAAACCGACATGTCCGAAAAGGAGTATGATGAAGCATATGCTAATTTAAACCTACCCCTTCTCCACAATTCAATTAATATTCTTACTCCCCAAAATTACATGAATAAGTAATACATTTTTACAAACAAAATACAAAATAAATAGATTAAACAAACAAATACATAAATCATTTATCATTTATGAAAAAACCCATTGTCAAAGTCCTCTTTCCCCCCTGTACCTTGTGAAAACCATGTGTTTGTACCGCTTTTTAAACTGGATCATGCTTGGACAACCTGTGTCGATTCTCTCTGTTGCCCAGGAGCTGGATGACTTGAATAAGTGGGGCCTTAACATCTTTCACGTGGCTGAGTTCTCCAATAACAGGCCTCTCAGCTGCATCATGTTCGCCATCTTCCAGGTGAGTCCGAACTACGGTCTTCCCGTTAGCTTTCCTCGCTAGCTTTCCCGAGTCCCCTTTGACCCCAGCTTGCGTTTTGGTCTGGTGCCTTTGATCCAGGAAAGAGACCTGCTGAAGACGTTCAGCATCCCAGCTGACACGTTCATCACCTACGTGATGACGCTGGAGGACCACTACCATGCTAACGTGGCGTACCACAACAGCCTCCACGCGGCAGACGTAACCCAGTCCACCCACGTGCTGCTGTCCACTCCTGCTCTGGATGTAAGGACGCTCTTGGCATTGATCCGCTGACTGAAATCAAATCAAATCAAATCAACAATTATTTGTACAGCCCTTTTTACAAGCAATGTCACAGAGGGCTTCACATACGCCCATAGAACTGCCCCTCAACCAACCTAAACCCTCAAGGAAGACAAGGAAAAACTCCCAGAAAAACTCACTAGGGAGATAAAATGGAAGAAACCTTGGAAGGAGCAATTCAGTGAGGGATCCCCTCCTCCAGGGACGGTTGGGGAAAGTGAATAGCAGAACACAGGCTAAACAGTCATATCTCTAGAGAGAGTTAGTAAGTTGTTGAAACGTCAATACTCAATGCTCAACTTGGGTCTGAGGTAGAACAAAGTCAGTTTGCAGAAATGCAAACTGCTCCCACACTGGGTAACACTTCCAGATAGAGAATCCAGGTGCCTGTAAGAAAAGTTGCTTAATAGTTCAAAGGCTTTGGTAAGTCTACTTAACACACATTAAAGGCATCTTATAAGGGCCTTATTACCTCGTAACTAGCGCCTTCATCAGCTTAACATGTTGTTAATCCTATCTAATATTATTATCACTTTTATAGTCTTGTTAATAAGTATCTTATAAGGGCGGCCTTTTTTAATGAACTAACTATATAACAAGCACCTGCACTTGGGAACATGGAAGGAACCTTTGAATAGTCTCTTTGTATGGCAACCTCATGGAGACTATGCCCAAAAGCACAAAAGCAAGGCAGCATGCCCCCTTCCTGACCGAGATCTCCCTCTCCCGCCCGCTCGCATTGCCCTCATCGCCCGCCCGCCCACTCACCTCCCCCTTCTCTCTCCGCTCAGGCTGTGTTCACCGATCTGGAGATCCTCGCTGCGTTGTTCGCTGCTGCCATTCATGATGTCGACCATCCGGGAGTTTCCAACCAGTTCCTCATCAACACCAGTGAGTGAACATGCCTGTGTGTGCTGACTGCATCGTAGCACAGCCGATCCTGGGTGCAGTTCGGGGTGGTTTTCAGATTCAGATTCAGAGATTCAGATTCAGAATACTTTATTGATCCCGGGGGAAACTCCTTTGCAGCAACGGCACACAGGGGTAAGGTGTGAGGTAAAAGATGAGAAAAGTGCACACAGGGATAGAGGGGTGGGAGCAAAAACGATCCACGGGGGGGGGGGGCGGGGGTGGCAGAGGCTTGGATAAATTATTATGTACATTATGTAATTTCTGATGACAGTCAGCGCTTGATAACTTGCGCAACTAGCAAACGTGGATCTTCCCAATGTGTGTGTTTTCTGACCGGCTGGCGCTATCGTACGTTGCTCTTCCCCAGATTCGGAGCTCGCTCTGATGTACAACGATGAGTCGGTTCTGGAGAACCACCACCTGGCTGTGGGCTTCAAGCTGCTCCACGAGGACAACTGTGACATCTTCCAGAACCTCAGCAAGAGGCAACGGCAGAGTCTCCGCAAGCTGGTCATAGACATGGTGAGGCCCTGTCACTCTTCTGTGGTCATAGACATGGTGAGGCCCTGTCACTCAGCTGTGGTCGTAGACATGGTGAGGCCCTGTCACTCAGCTGTGGTCGTAGACGTGGTGAGGCCCTGTCACTCTTCTGTGGTCGTAGACATGGTGAGGCCCTGTCACTCTTCTGTGGTCGTAGACATGGTGAGGTCCTGTCACTCTTCTGTGGTCGTAGACATGGTGAGGTCCTGTCACTCTTCTGTGGTCACAGACATGGTGAGGTCCTGTCACTCTTCTGTGGTCGTAGACATGGTGAGGTCCTGTCACTCAGCTGTGGTCGTAGACATGGTGAGGTCCTGTCACTCTTCTGTGGTCGTAGACATGGTGAGGTCCTGTCACTCTTCTGTGGTCACAGACATGGTGAGGTCCTGTCACTCTTCTGTGGTCGTAGACATGGTGAGGTCCTGTCACTCAGCTGTGGTCGTAGACATGGTGAGGTCCTGTCACTCTTCTGTGGTCGTAGACATGGTGAGGTCCTGTCACTCTTCTGTGGTCGTAGACATGGTGAGGTCCTGTCACTCAGCTGTGGTCGTAGACATGGTGAGGCCCTGTCACTCAGATGTGGTCGTAGACATGGTGAGGTCCTGTCACTCAGCTGTGGTCGTAGACATGGTGAGGTCCTGTCACTCTTCTGTGGTCGTAGACATGGTGAGGCCCTGTCACTCTTCTGTGGTCGTAGACATGGTGAGGTCCTGTCACTCTTCTGTGGTCGTAGACATGGTGAGGTCCTGTCACTCTTCTGTGGTCGTAGACATGGTGAGGCCCTGTCACTCAGCTGTGGTCGGAGACATGGTGAGGTCCTGTCACTCTTCTGTGGTCGTAGACATGGTGAGGTCCTGTCACTCTTCTGTGGTCGTAGACATGGTGAGGTCCTGTCACTCTTCTGTGGTCGTAGACATGGTGAGGCCCTGTCACTCTTCTGTGGTCGTAGACATGGTGAGGTCCTGTCACTCTTCTGTGGTCGTAGACATGGTGAGGTCCTGTCACTCTTCTGTGGTCGTAGACATGGTGAGGCCCTGTCACTCAGCTGTGGTCGGAGACATGGTGAGGTCCTGTCACTCTTCTGTGGTCGTAGACATGGTGAGGTCCTGTCACTCTTCTGTGGTCGTAGACATGGTGAGGTCCTGTCACTCTTCTGTGGTCGTAGACATGGTGAGGTCCTGTCACTCAGCTGAGGTCACAGACATGGTGAGGTCCTGTCACTCAGCTGTGGTCGTAGACATGGTGAGGTCCTGTCACTCATCTGTGGTCGTAGACATGGTGAGGCCCTGTCACTCTTCTGTGGTCGTAGACATGGTGAGGTCCTGTCACTCTTCTGTGGTCGTAGACATGGTGAGGTCCTGTCACTCTTCTGTGGTCGTAGACATGGTGAGGTCCTGTCACTCAGCTGTGGTCGTAGACATGGTGAGGTCCTGTCACTCTTCTGTGGTCGTAGACATGGTGAGGTCCTGTCACTCTTCTGTGGTCGTAGACATGGTGAGGTCCTGTCACTCTTCTGTGGTCGTAGACATGGTGAGGTCCTGTCACTCAGCTGTGGTCGTAGACATGGTGAGGTCCTGTCACTCAGCTGTGGTCGTAGACATGGTGAGGTCCTGTCACTCTTCTGTGGTCGTAGACATGGTGAGGTCCTGTCACTCTTCTGTGGTCGTAGACATGGTGAGGTCCTGTCACTCAGCTGTGGTCGTAGACATGGTGAGGTCCTGTCACTCTTCTGTGGTCGTAGACATGGTGAGGTCCTGTCACTCAGCTGTGGTCGTAGACATGGTGAGTTCCTGTCACTCAGCTGAGGTCACAGACATGGTGAGGTCCTGTCACTCTTCTGTGGTCGTAGACATGGTGAGGTCCTGTCACTCAGCTGTGGTCGTAGACATGGTGAGGTCCTGTCACTCTTCTGTGGTCGTAGACATGGTGAGGTCCTGTCACTCTACTGTGGTCGTAGACATGGTGAGGTCCTGTCACTCTTCTGTGGTCGTAGACATGGTGAGGTCCTGTCACTCTTCTGTGGTCGTAGACATGGTGAGGTCCTGTCACTCAGCTGTGGTCGTAGACATGGTGAGGTCCTGTCACTCTTCTGTGGTCGTAGACATGGTGAGTTCCTGTCACTCAGCTGAGGTCACAGACATGGTGAGGTCCTGTCACTCTTCTGTGGTCGTAGACATGGTGAGGTCCTGTCACTCTTCTGTGGTCGTAGACATGGTGAGGTCCTGTCACTCTTCTGTGGTCGTAGACATGGTGAGGTCCTGTCACTCTTCTGTGGTCGTAGACATGGTGAGGTCCTGTCACTCAGCTGTGGTCGTAGACATGGTGAGGTCCTGTCACTCTTCTGTGGTCGTAGACATGGTGAGGTCCTGTCACTCTTCTGTGGTCGTAGACATGGTGAGGTCCTGTCACTCTTCTGTGGTCGTAGACATGGTGAGGTCCTGTCACTCTTCTGTGGTCGTAGACATGGTGAGGTCCTGTCACTCTTCTGTGGTCGTAGACATGGTGAGGTCCTGTCACTCAGCTGTGGTCGTAGACATGGTGAGGTCCTGTCACTCTTCTGTGGTCGTAGACATGGTGAGGTCCTGTCACTCTTCTGTGGTCGTAGACATGGTGAGGTCCTGTCACTCAGCTGTGGTCGGAGACATGGTGAGGTCCTGTCACTCTTCTGTGGTCGTAGACATGGTGAGGTCCTGTCACTCTTCTGTGGTCGTAGACATGGTGAGGCCCTGTCACTCAGCTGTGGTCGTAGACATGGTGAGGTCCTGTCACTCTTCTGTGGTCGTAGACATGGTGAGGTCCTGTCACTCTTCTGTGGTCGTAGACATGGTGAGGTCCTGTCACTCTTCTGTGGTCGTAGACATGGTGAGGTCCTGTCACTCTTCTGTGGTCGTAGACATGGTGAGGTCCTGTCACTCTTCTGTGGTCGTAGACATGGTGAGGTCCTGTCACTCAGCTGTGGTCGTAGACATGGTGAGGTCCTGTCACTCTTCTGTGGTCGTAGACATGGTGAGGTCCTGTCACTCTTCTGTGGTCGTAGACATGGTGAGGTCCTGTCACTCAGCTGTGGTCGGAGACATGGTGAGGTCCTGTCACTCTTCTGTGGTCGTAGACATGGTGAGGTCCTGTCACTCTTCTGTGGTCGTAGACATGGTGAGGCCCTGTCACTCAGCTGTGGTCGTAGACATGGTGAGGTCCTGTCACTCTTCTGTGGTCGTAGACATGGTGAGGTCCTGTCACTCTTCTGTGGTCGTAGACATGGTGAGGTCCTGTCACTCTTCTGTGGTCGTAGACATGGTGAGGTCCTGTCACTCTTCTGTGGTCGTAGACATGGTGAGGTCCTGTCACTCTTCTGTGGTCGTAGACATGGTGAGGTCCTGTCACTCAGCTGTGGTCGTAGACATGGTGAGGTCCTGTCACTCAGCTGCTCTGCTTGACTCTCCTCTTACTGAGGAGCCCCATGAGGGCATTCTGGTGGTGTGGAGTTCCATCTTAGAACAGAATAGAATTAAAACTTTGCTTCCTAAATGAAAAGAAATGTGTCTTTAGACTCAGCTTAAACCTTCCCACACCAACTCACATCCTGACATTTCAAATCACATCATGAAACCATTATATAATTACCAAAAAAGTGCAACATAGTTATTGTTATTAAGAACAGTTGTTAAGAACAGTTGTTAAGAACAGTTATCAAGAACAGATATTAAGAACAGATATTAAGAACCGTTATTTACATTTTCGTTTACATTTATTTATTTAGCAGACGCTTTTATCCAAAGCGACTTACAAGAGAGAGCTTTTACAAAGAGCATCAGTCATTGCAGTCATTGCAGTCGTTATTAAGAACAGTCATTGCAGTTGGAATAAAAGATTTCTTGTAAGTGTTTTTGCTGACTCACCCCACAACCCCACTTCTTTGTTTCAGGTTCTGGCAACGGACATGTCCAAACACATGAGCTTGTTAGCAGATCTAAAGACCATGGTGGAGACCAAGAAGGTGACGAGTTCAGGGGTGCTACTGCTGGATCACTACACAGACCGCATTCAAGTAAGCTTCAGGCCCAGATGAACTTCAGGTGTAAACAGTTTCTGAAAACAATCTGGTCCAGTTTTTGATGGGCTGGAACATCTCTTGGATTTGGTCTGTGCGTATTCACAAGACCATGTTAATGTGGTGCCTCGTGTGTGTGTGTGTGTGTGTGTGTGCGCAGGTGTTGAGGAACATGGTGCACTGTGCTGATTTGAGCAACCCCACCAAGCCTCTAGCTGTGTACAGACAGTGGACCGAGCGCATCATGGAGGAGTTCTTCAGACAGGGAGACAAGGAGAGGGAGAGAGGCATGGAGATCAGCCCCATGTGTGACAAACACACAGCCTCTGTGGAGAAGAGTCAGGTACGATCAAGCAGCTAACGCTAACGCCCGCAATATACAGGTGGCTCATTTGCATAATACATGTAGTCATTTAGCAGACGCTCTTATCCAGAGTGACTTACAGGGACAGGGACATTCCCCCCTGAGGCAAGTAGGGTGAAGTGCCTTGCCCAAGGACACAATGTTATGTAGCATTAGCCGGGAATCGAACCGGCAACCTTCTGGTCACTAGCCCAACGCCCTAACCACTCAGCCACCTGACTCCCTCAGTTTGTGCGTTTGTATGACGTTGACCAGTCCCGTCTTCTACCCTGGTGTAGGTGGGCTTTATCGACTATATCGTGCACCCTCTGTGGGAGACGTGGGGGGACCTGGTCCACCCGGACGCCCAGGACATCCTGGACACTCTGGAGGACAACAGGGACTGGTACCAGAGCACCATCCCCCAGAGCCCCCCAGAGCCCGTGGACCCTGACAAGGAGCTCAACGTCTGCATCGAAAAGTTTCAGTTTGAGCTCACTTTGGACGACGGCAGTCACGCGGAGCTGGCGGAGGAAGAGGAGGAGGAGGAGGAGGGCGAGGGACCCACCCTGAACCACCTGACGCAGGGCCGCCACGAGGGACAGACGGACGGGGGGAAGGAAGGGGAGGGGAGCGACGGGATAGCGGAGGAGGACGAGAACATCATCGAGGAGGAGGGGGAGGTGGTCATGGACGAGGATGAGGAGGGAGGGGAGCAGGGGAAGATTCGGTCAAGGGGGGAGGAGGGGAGGACGAGTCCCGTGGAGGAAGAGGAGGAGGAGGAAGATTCATCCTCGCCAGCCGATGACACATGAGTTTTGCCGCCCCCCCCCCCTCACCCCATCCTCAACCCCACCCAACTCACACTCACCCACATTCTCTTTATCCATTGTTATTTTTGATGGCAAAACCAAGGGGAAAAAAAGACTACATAAACAATACAGACCTTTAAATCTATTTTTCAAAAAGGGAACTAAATAATAACGCTTAAAGCTAATAACACAGCAACTGTAGATTTGACGTGGGAGCTGGAGTCTTTCCGGCAAATATAATCTGAGGAACTATGGATGAAAAGGAATGGGAAGACACATCAATAACGGGCCACTGAAGATGGTGTAGTACTCTGTGAAACTGCAACACATACGGACGCACACACGTACACCAAAGCAGTCACGTTAATACACACGCAACGCGCACAGACAAAGACACGCACGCACGATACACAGAGTCACTCAGACGCCGTTGCGCACTCAAAACGCACTTGTGCGTTGCGTGTGCGTGTGTGGATGGGGGGGGGTCTTGGATGGGTCTCTATGGAAAAAGCCATCTCTTAGTGGAGTATTAAATAGTGTCAGTCAGTACTACTAGTTCATGTTTGTCAGGATCTCAACAGGAACTCTCCTCAGAAATGCCACACTTTCAGAGTGACTTTTTTTTCCATTTCTGTCGGAAAGAATAATATGGATATTTACAGCAGAAGGAGAGGAAGGGAGGAGAGGAGGAGAGGAAGGTAACGATTGAGAGGACCATGCTGCGATAAAGGGACCTGCCAGTCCCCCCCCCCCCCCCCCCCACCTCTTTTCCCTTTATGAGAAGTGCTACCGGTGCAACATGGCCGTGTGCCTTTCTGAAACACCAGCTTCCTGAATGGAGCTGCCGTGAAGCAATGCATCGTGGGACAGGAGGAGTGCGTGCTTTTGTCTTCATTTTCGATTGTCGCTTGAGATCTCGATCTTAACTGTCCTTGATTTACCGTGCGCTTCTCACGCTCACTTTGTTTCCGTGGTGACATGTTTTTCAGTCTTAAGTCTTCCTTTGTTGCCCTTTTAGTGATGAGATATCTCGAAAACTCTGAAATGAGCCATTGCTACTACAAGTCACTGTACCGGCAATAGACTCTTTCCTGCAACTGGGTTTTTTTCTATGAATTTTTTTTACCTTATGAGTATAAGCCATGTAAAACCTTTGGAGCATACGTTATGCCTATTTTCTATTTCTCAAAGTTTTGCCGAGTATGTTGAACGCTTACTAATAATTTCAGCAGCAATTCCGTCGTTTGTGCAAATTGTTTCATGTCCAGTCCCTCTTCACGTGACGCTTCGGTCGTCACCAAAATATAAGATGAAGAGATCAGGGATGGAAAAGGTGCTTGCAGGGGGCAGAGGGAGGCTGAGGAGAAAAACGAGGATTTTAGTGTTTGAAAAATCAGGGAGTAGGACTGGTTGGAGGGGAGAAGACTGTCCAAAAGAACGACTGGCTGTCCCAAATCATCCTTATTATGTTTGAAGCTTTTTTGCCTTAATGTCACATGCAGGGCACATGCGGTGTCTGCCACTATGTAGATTTATATGATATATTCGAAAATATCCTCGTATATTTATACCATGTCTGTATGCCTCTGTCTGTGTGAGTTGTCTTTACACAATTTTTCCAGCGTCCTGCATTTTAAAAGAGAAAGTGTAACATTGCTGCTGCATAATTAATATGTTGCTCCAATGTTATAGCCAATATGAAGAATGTGTTGAGGGGGTCACGGGAGGAGAAGCCCACGTTTCAGTCCCCATTTGAGGGGCCTCTTTAGGGGAGGGTCTGCTTTGTGCCCTTTACGGTTCTGCTTTAGGTGGGAAATTTGGCCGCTTTGGATAAAAGCGTCTGATAAATGAATAAATGTCAAATTGCAAGAGGTAGGGATGGAGGTTTCTGATGATGAATGTGAAGGTCTATTTAGAGAGATAAAGAGACAGGGAGTGAGGGAGATGGGGAGAGAGAGAGAGAGAGAGAGAGAGAGAGAGAGAGAGAGAGAGAGAGAAAGAGAGAGAGAGAGAGAGAGAAAGAGAGAGAGAGAGAGAGAGAGAGAGAGGGAGAGAGAGAGAGAGAGAGAAAGAGAGAGAAAAAGAGATGTGTATATATATATATAGAGAGAGAGAGAGATAGAGAGAGAGAGAGAGAAAGAGAGAGAGAAAGAGAGATAAATAAATAGGGAGAGGGTGTCTTTTGTTGCCACAAACTAGCTCGTCACACACACAATCATCATTATTCTGGATTGATGGTCAGGCCTTGTAAAGGTTACAGTTTGACTTGGAATTTTTCATAGGGTCAAATGCAATCAGGAAGGTTCTATCGAGGGCATACGAAGCTGGTTTCTGCTGGTCAGTAACCGGGCTTATCTTAAGAATCCTGTGCCTCATGGAAGAGGATCCTGGGTGTCTGGCCAGCTCTGTGATTGGATAGAGCAGCTTTGTGGGGTCACTGCTCTGGCCTTTGATAGGTGGAATGGGAATCCATGGTTATTGTTGCAGTCGAATCTGACATTCCCATGATGCACCTACCTGTCTCTGAAGATGTGACTTTGTTTTTGTGGCTTTTCGTTGTTATGAGCTATAAAAAACAAACACCAATTTAATTGCCATTTTAACACAATACTGTAGCAATCGTTTCTTATTAAGGAATTATTCAATTGATTGATCGCTGCCATTGTTTTTAAATGATGAAAAGAAAACCATAGAAAATACCGGAAGTGTTTTCTTTGAACAGTTTGTGTACAGTTTTTATTTTTGTATCATTCAGGTGGGTGGTCTGGAAATCGAACAACATATTGATAGTATAAGTACTAGCATTACCGCAGGTTGTTTTGTATATAATGTAATGTTGGACTGTAAATTATAAATTTATCCAAGCATATTTGTCATCATCACAGACAAATTACCTTGTATGGTTGTTATAAGACTGAGGTAGTAAAGTAAATCACTTAAGCACTATAGGCCAAATCCTGACATTCATTCTTCTCTTCTCTACTGTCCTACTCGCTTGTGCTGTCCTTTTTCTCACACACTCTGAATTGTGTA
Organism: Neosalanx taihuensis; assembly: GCA_030340665.1. Lineage (NCBI taxonomy): Eukaryota > Metazoa > Chordata > Actinopteri > Osmeriformes > Salangidae > Neosalanx > Neosalanx taihuensis. The sequence goes on from CM059298.1 coordinate 12,593,844, forward strand.
ATTTCTAATTGTATACAAACAGTCAGAAAAATATTTTGTACCAGCACTTTATTTCTGGGCGGGTCGTAAGGTAGGTGATGTGGTTTCAGTAGTGTGGGTCTATGTGTCGGATGATTGATAATTAGCTGTTACACTGATTGCATTCCATTGGGTACCTGACCCTTTTATTGTTATTTGCCCATGCTCTGTTGGCATAAACAAATGTCTTTGAAAATGATCGCCATCAATAATCCAGGAAAGCTCATACCAGTGTTTTGGACTGTTCTTGTCACATGGTGTGACTCACAAGAAGAAAAAAAAAGGGTTGCGGCCTTAAAGGGTCACGACCTTGCCATTTCTAGAATAATCTCCTCTTTTAATTCTAAATCACTTTGGTCATAGAATCATTCAGAGAAATTATCTGGGCTTTAATTCATTTGTTTGTTCACAAGATAAAATTATATGAATTTAAAAAAACACATGAAATGATTGTAATATTTGTAAATTATATTGCCGTAACGTGTAAAATGTGTCCAAGTTATTTTCTATTATATTATTTTTATGAAAGGTTTTCCTCTGAGAGAACTGAAGTGTCATTTTGTGAATAAAATGCATTTAATAAGCAAACATCTATATATAAAATAATTATATATCAGTATATTTTTCTTTTATTTCACTGTTCGGTACTGTAAAGTGTGTTAAGATTACAAATAAAGGAAGATTTTTATATTAAAGCAAACATGCAAAGTTTGACTTTCAAGTTGTTACCTTATTTTAAAGAAAACCTTTCACCCTGCCACAATACTAGTGCATATTTATTCCAGATGAATTATGCCCAGGCCATATCTAAATATGGGAATACATGTATTTAATTTCTCCTTTATTTGATACAGAACATGGTGTAGTAAGGATACAGTCCAGACCATAGACATGTATAAAGAAGCAGATAATGTCTATATAGTCCAGACACCATGTGCTTCTGATGCTTGTACTGGACTTGATCTTCTTGCATGAGATGGCTGCTTTCGACGCATTCACCCAGAATCCTCCTCTTCTTCGGTCACCTTACGTTTCCACCAATCACCAAGTGGAACACGTGCCGCTGTCCAATCAGAGAGAAACACCTTATCCTACGTCACTCACGTCCTCAGAGTGTTTTGTTGTAGGCAGTGCGGAAGAAGGAAAGGTAATGAATGATTAGCTTATCACTCTCTATTCTTCTAATATTATATACTTTTAAATATCGTCATAAATCATAAATCAATCCTTCTCGTAGACAGTATAGATAATTACAATGCTCATGTTCTCAGTGCAAAGTCTGCCATTGTCATATAATTTAACTAGCTACATAATTAGCGACCTAGCTTGTTAGCTTTAGCTGCCACTGCGTTAGGTGGAGCTAACATTATGAGTGTATTATTATTATTATTATTATTAATTTTATTCGTAATAAAAGCAACTTATTGTTAAACAAATGTTGTGCTGTTGGTGAACACTGTCTAGCGTCTGTATATACTGTAATACCACACGAACGGGGATTTCTTTGACGTGAACTTGGGAATCTTCTCAGCTCATCTGCTAACAGCATCATCCAGCACCATGTCTGCTGCCCACATCCTCCTGGTGATCAGCCTGGCTGTGTGCTCCTGCACTGGGGTAGAGATCCAGCGACCCCGCGGCGTGCCTCTATCAAGTAAGCTTCGAGTTAAAGGCAGCATATAAGTATACCTCATGAAGGCAGTATATTAGTATATATTCCTCTATCAAGTAAGCTTAAAGTTAAAGGCAGTATATTAGTATATATTCCTCTATCAAGTCGGTTTCGAGTTAAAGGCAGTGTATTCATAGTATATATTCCTCTATCAAGTAATCTTGAAGTTAAAGGCAATATATTAGTATACCTCTATCAAGTAAGCTTGGAGTTAAACGCAGTATATTAGTATATAATCCTCTATCAAGTAAGCTTGAAGTTAAAAGCAGTATATTAGTATATATTCCTGTATCAAGTAAGCTTGGATTTAAAGGCAGTATATTAGTATATACTCCTGTATCAAGTAAGCTTAAAGTTAAAGGCAGTATATTAGTATATAATCCTCTATCAAGTAAGCTTGAAGTTAAAAGCAGTATATTAGTATATATTCCTGTATCAAGTAAGCTTGGATTTAAAGGCAGTATATTAGTATATACTCCTGTATCAAGTAAGCTTAAAGTTAAAGGCAGTATATTAGTATATATTCCTGTATCAAGTAAGCTTGGAGTTAAAGGCAGTATATTAGTATATATTCCTGTATCAAGTAAGCTTGGATTTAAAGGCAGTATATTAGTATATATTCCTGTATCAAGTAAGCTTAAAGTTAAAGGCAGTATATTAGTATATATTCCTGTATCAAGTAAGCTTGGAGTTAAAGGCAGTATATTAGTATATAATCCTCTATCAAGTAAGCTTGAAGTTAAAAGCAGTATATTAGTATATATTCCTGTATCAAGTAAGCTTGGATTTAAAGGCAGTATATTAGTATATATTCCTGTATCAAGTAAGCTTAAAGTTAAAGGCAGTATATTAGTATATATTCCTGTATCAAGTAAGCTTGGAGTTAAAGGCAGTATATTCATAGTATACATTCCTGTAGCAAGTAAGCTTGAAGTTAAAGGCACTTTAACATCTGATTGCTTCATTAGACGTTCTCACACGCAAGAGTATGTGGATGTAGCAGTAAACATGTTCTTCTTCACTGCCTGATCATGTGCTGAATGAATAAACGATTCTCATATTTTGCGCAGAGCGTCAGTTCTACGAAGAAAACAAACCTTTCACCTGTCTGGATGGTTCTCGCACCATCCCCTTCGATAGGGTCAACGATGACTACTGTGACTGCAAGGATGGATCTGATGAGCCAGGTATGAAGATCTCAACACAGGAGACATTTATCTTGGCATACAGTTATCATTGCAAGGGATCAAGTGCTGCTGTCTTAATGTATTAGGTATCATGAATCATACCTGCCATTTCAAGCATGCATCCCTGTTATGCATTGCAGGCACAGCTGCCTGCCCTAATGGCAGCTTCCACTGCACCAATGCTGGCTTCAGGTCCGCCTTCATCCCCTCTTCACGCATCAACGATGGCATCTGTGGTAAGAAATGACAGTGTTCACTTGACCCGGAGGTCAAGGTCAGTTCCCCATGACCTCTGCTGTCAGAGTCTGGGGCTTTCATGAAATGTGTACAGGTGTGTGAGGCTCTCTATCCCTCACTCTCTTTCTCTCTCTGTCTCTCTCTCTGTCTCTCTCTCTCTTTATCTCTCTCCCTCTTTCTCTATTTCTCTCTCTCTCTGTGTAATTCTCTTTCCCTCTCTGTAATTCTCTCTCCCTCTCTCTTTTTCTAATTCTCTCTTTCTCCCCCCTTTTTCTCTATCTATTTCTTGCTCTCTCTCTCTGTAATTATCTCCCTCTCTTTCTTTCTCTCTCCCCCCTTTCTCTCCCCCTTCCTCTCCCTCCATAGACTGCTGTGACACTACAGATGAGTACAACAGTGGCGCAGCATGTAAGAACACCTGCAGGTGAGCAGCTGTCTTTACTCAGGTCATCTTCTTGGGATACAGTGAGGGTGAAGGCTGTCAGATGCTGTGAGTGAGAAGTTCATCACAAAACAGATCGTTCAGGACCGGATCACATGTTTCCTTGAGACTGAACCACCAAACAGGAACCTCCCTTCTTTTACACCGTTATATATTTAGCACTAACCCACCAATAGTGTGATTTTGATATGTTGTTGTTATGACTCTGTATTATTGTACAAGTTCCTCCATACAGTCCCTGTTCTGATTGCGTGGCTGTGCTCCCCAGGGATTTGGGCCGGATAGAGAGAGATAATCTGCAGAAGCTGCATGAGGTAGCTAAGGAAGGCTTCCTGCTCAAACAGCAACTGATACATGAAGCCAAAAGTGGTCAAGAGGACAAACAGGTGAGGAGTCATGTGGCTGAGGGGTTAGGGTGTCAGGCTCGTAATCAGAAGGTGCTTGGTTCGAAACCCTGGCTGTGCCAACATGACAGTGTGTCCTTGGGCCTCGGGGGGGGGGGGGGGGGGGGGGGGTTGACCCTGTATTTGCTGCAGGTCACTCAGGATAAAAACGTCTGCTAAATTATTAAATGTGAATGGAAAAAACGAACCTGAGAAGCTGTTCGCTCATGGTACAACACTTTCATCGACTTCAACAGGCTTTTTCAAACGTGTGTTTGTTTTTCTCTGCAGGCCAAACTGAAAGAGCTTCAAATCAAAAAGAAGGAGTCTGAGGAGAAGCTGGAGGCGTATCGAACAGTGAAGGAAGCGGCAGAACAGCCTGAATCAGAAGCTAAAGAGCGCCACCTGAAGGCCTGGGAGGGTATGTTCCAGTTAACAGACGCTGACATTTTGTTGTCCTCTGGCACAGACTGGCTTCTGTACTGAAACAGTGCCGTTATTAGACCCGATACGAGATGGAAAGTATCACCAAAGGAAATCAAAATGATGGTTAACACAGGAGAGCTGGGATTTTCAAACAATTATGTGATTTAAAAAAAATAAATGAGGAAAATACATTTTCAACTCTTAATAACAAAGTATAAGGGAAAAAGCTAAGGGAAAAGACAGGTCTGTAATACATGCTACTGATAAACACAGTCATTTTCAGGCAAAAAATATATTTTTAAGGTACTGGTGTTCTTAAGTTTTCATTTAAAAATAAATAAATCCCCTTTTTGTTGAATATTTTTAGAGCAGAAAGAGATCGTTCGCGTGGAGAAGGACAAGGCGAGGATGGCCGAGGCGTTCCTGGAGCTGGATGATGACGCGGACGGCTAGTGAGGAGTTTTCTCTGGATCTCAGATCGTTTGGTTCCCCTGTCGTTCGGAGGTTCCTCCGTGGTGACTAAAGTGTTGGTTCTTCTTCATCCCAGTGTTTCTGTGGCAGAACTTCAGTCCCACCCGGAGCTTGACCCAGATTCGGATGGCGAGCTGACAGAAACGGAGGCCCAGGTAAGGCGCTCTGTCGAGGGCAGTCTTTTCTCTTCTCTCTGGGTTCCTGGGAACACGCTCCAGCTCGCTACAGGATACCAGTATAGCTTCTACAGTGGATTGGATCAGATTGTTTTCCTCTCATAGCTGCTCCAACAGAGTCTAACAGGACACATTCTGTTCTGTTTCACCAGGACCTGCTGGGGTCCCTCGACCGGGTCGACACTACACTGTTCGAGAGCACCTGGAGCAGAATCAAAGACAAATACGTATCAGAGGTAACGGCAGATCTACACTCCACATGGAAAGTCTCTTTTGGGAGGAGGGATGTGGGTGACCGTGTGTGTGGGGGGTGGACGCAGGCAGACAGCCAGGCACCGGTGGAGCCCCCCCAGGAGGAGGTGGTGAGAGAGCCGGTCCCTGACAGCGAAGCAGACCATTACCCAGAGGAAGACGTCGGCGAAGAGGAGGACGACGACGAAGACGATGACGAGGACGACGACGAGCCCGAAGATGAGGATAGTAAGGTACGCACGAGCGTGCCTACCTAAGGTCTGTTCTTTACAGAGAGAAAGCAAAATTGTACTCAGCTCACATGATTTCTCAGTCATTTATACTGCCGTATTTTCCGGACTATAAGTCGCTCCGGAGTTTAAGTCGCACCAGCCAAAAAATGCATAATGAAGAAGAAAAAAAACACCAGTTGCACTGGACTATGTCACATGTTTGGGTGGGAAATGTATTAGATAAAATCAGAGACCAAGAACAGACGTTTCATTTTGATATATAATATTTTTAATATTATAAATTTTAAATTAAAAATTATTCAAAAGAGTAAGTCGCAGGACCAGCCAAACCATGGAAAAATGTGTGACTTATAGTCCGAAAAATACGGTAATCCTGCTAGAAGGACCTTTATCGGGCTGGTCATCCTAGTCTGGAGGTTGTAGTGGTTTGAACACGGCTGTGCTATCATGACGTTGTGTCCTTGGGTAAGGCACTTCACCCTACTTGCCTCAGGGGGGGAATGTCCCTGTACTTACTGTAAGTCGCTCTGGATAAGAGCGTTTGATGAATGACTGAATGTAAATGGATCACAGTCAGAACAAGGAAGATTGCCGGAAACCTGGAATTTGTACAATAATGTCAAAAAAAAAGAAAGTAAAATGTGAATGTAGAAGTGACCCTTGGTTTTGGCTGTGTAGATACCTCCCACACCATCGACTTCAGAGAAGAAGGAGGAGGACCAGGTGTCCATGCCCCCCTACGACCCAGAGACCCAGAGCCTGATAGAGGGTGAGCTTCCACAGCGTTCTGCTTAGGACGCGCTCGTGACTGAAGGACCTGCTGAAACAAAGACCAATCACTTCCGAAACACGTGTGTGTGTGTGTGTGCGAGTGTGTGTGAAGGTGTGCGTGTGTGTCACTTCTCTTCAACTCTATTTGTTTATCTGGACCAGAATCATTCTGTGACCGTGCGGCTGAAAGATGATGTCATGTAACCCCCCCCCCCCCCCTCCCTCCCTCCCCTCAGCTGCGCAGAAAGCCCGCGACGAGTTCAACGAGGCCGAGCGAGCGCTCCGCGAGATCGACGACCAAATCAAGTGAGGACCGTCGCCGTGACTTGATGACCCGTCCGGCTGGAAATCTGCGGATGTCTATCCATCCGCCATTTTTAAAACCTGCGTTTTCTGTGTCCAGGAGCCTAGAGAAGGAGATCTCCTTCGACTTCGGGCCCAGCGCGGAGTTTGCTTACCTCTACAGCCAGTGCTACGAACTGAGCACCAGCGAGTAAGTCTCCCCTCCTGTGTGTTGGTTGGTCAAGGTGGGAGTGCGTTACTTTAGTACCTCTTGTCACCATTATCTTCTCATTTCAGATACATTTATAGACTGTGTCCTTTTAATCGAGTAACACAGAAGCCCAAGTTTGGGGGATCGGAGACCAACCTTGGGTAAGAGAGAACTTTCTAGTCGTGACGTCATTTTACCGAAGGCTGACATGATGGTACATAACCACTGTGGTGTCTCTCTGTGTGTCCCTTAGCTCTTGGGGCACATGGTCAGGCCCAGAGGGCAACATCTACTCCCTGATGAAGTATGACCATGGGACAGGCTGCTGGCAAGGCCCCAACAGATCCACTACAGTAAGTCTCCAGCCCAGTCGGGTCCAGTCTGATCCAGTTCATTCAGTTGTAGATTAGTGACACGATGCCACCTTTCACCTATCGTTTCCTGGAACGCCATTCAGCCGATTGCGAGCGCTCGGACGCTTTGAATTCAACTCGGTACTGCTAAGGAAATGAATAAATAATAAATACTCATTTAGCGGACGCTTTTATCCAAAGCAACTTCTAGTAAGTACAGGGACATTCTCCCTGAGGCAAGTAGGGTGAAGTGCCTTGCCCAAGGACACAACATCACATAGGCACAGCCGGGGTTCAAACTCACAACCTTCCGCTCACAAGGCCAACGCCTTAACCCGCTGAGCCGTCTGACTCCCAATGGGAGCGGAGCAGGAAGCGTAGTCGGGGGAGCTGGACATCCAGGCAGGGTCGTCACGGGGACCGAGAGGGTGGAGATGCTGACGGTGTGCTGCTGGGCTCAGGTGAAGCTGACCTGCGGGAAGGAGACGGTGGTGACGTCCACCTCGGAGCCCAGCCGCTGCGAGTACCTGATGGAGTTCACCACCCCTGCGGTGTGCCAGGAGCCCCCCAGCGGGGACCCGGCCCTCCACGACCACCAGGAGCTCTAAGGGGAACCTGAGAGGTACGTCTGCAGAAGCCGGACCACCTGCTGTGTCCCTCTGACCTTTGACCTGACCTTTGGAAGGAAACGTTAGCGTGTGTTGCAAGTCACATGTTCGTTTGTTAATGTTTCCTTGGGGGTTTTTTTCCAGGTTGTTTTGGGACCACTGTGGGGACAGGCAGAGCACTGCTGTTTCTGAGACGGAGTGTTGCTGAAATACATTTCCATTCTTATGTTGGCCAGACTTGTGTTTGTCACCTGTTTTGTTGTAACGATCTGACCTAGTGTCAGTTAGTGTCCATATTAATGTCATTCCAACCCCAAAATCTGAATAAAGAGGATTTTAAAAATGATCTGATTTCGCTTCTTTTATCTAAATGCAAAACAAAAATATTTACATGTAGTCATTTAGCAGACACTCTTATCCAGAGCGACTTACAGCAAGTACAGGGACATTCACCCCTGAGGCAAGTAGGGTGAAGTGCCTTGTCTGAAGACAGCGTCCAGTTGGCACGGCCAGGGTTTGATCTAGGTATCTTCTGACCATTAGCCAAACTCCCTAACCGCTCAGCTACATGACTCCCCTAAAGTGACATCGACAGGAAGATGCTTGTCAGAAAAGGTGTAATAAAATAGCATTTGAACTAAGACATCCTTCATTAGCCTTAAGTCTTTATTAAAGCATGTTGGTATTGGTAAGATTTGATACCCATTTGAAGCTAAAGGACTATTCAGATGTAACTTTTTCAGTATCACAGAGAGGTTAATGCAGTGGTTCTTAACCAGGGTTCTATCGAATCCCAGGGGTTCGGTGAGTCAGTCTCAGGGTCTCGGCTGAGGTCAAGACACACATCCGACTCATGATTCGTGATGACACGACCAATTAAGAAGGGTTTCCTGCACACAGGAAACTGGTGGGGTTCAGTACCTCCAACAAGCTAACAAACATGCTAACCATTAACAACACTGGGTTAGCGGTTAGCATTGTGTTGAGTCTTTCTGAAAACGTGTTGACATGAAATTCCCCATCGTTGTAATTATTCCAACTACATGTTGTGCATACATGACAAAACAATCCTATAAAGGAAGGAAGGAAAATCAAGCATAATCGAAACACGTTTTAAGCACATCAACAAGATTTAACAAATAAAAGCAACTTGGTTCACTCAGATTTGTAACTTTTATTTTTTATTTTTTTTTTCTGGCATGTAAAGTACAAATAATTAAACAATTCCATGAAAAAGTCTTCAAGCGTCTTCAGCTGAAATCCCAGTAATAAATATCCTAAACTAAACTGAAAGGTTTATTTTTCTTGGTAACGTTTTGTCTTTGTTCATTTGGTCATGTTTGGAAGTATGAGATTTCGATCTCTTTCTACAGACATGAATGCCAGTAGGTTTATTGATCATTTTCTCCTCTGATTTGTTCTACCATTCCAGGAAAATGTAAGAAGAACATCAATAAGTTACTCTGTGTCCCTTCTTCTAAATAAATAGACACAAAATACAGTTGGTTGAGAAACAGACGAACCACTGACCCCTTTTAAGCCCGCTTGAACCCACAACCTTCCTTTCCTCCTGCAGCTCTTGCTGCTGACAAGCTCAGGGCTGCATCTCAATAAGCTCAAGCGGCTTCCTTTTTTTGTTGCCCCTCGATTACCTTCACTGGAACTGAGGTGTCCACTTGGAATCGGGTCCAATTCAACAGTGTCAGATCAGAGGGAACAAATAGAGGAAGCCTCCACAGACTGAGATACCTCTCGTGTTGTATTCAGTCATGAACCTTTCCAGTAATAGGAGCAAAGCCTGTTGAGAGCACATGGAGCCCCAGGCTTGTGTAAGACCCTGCTGCAGGCCACAGCCTGGCCCCAGGCACCACCATCACAGCCTGGCCCCAGGCACCACCATCACAGCCTGGCCCCAGGCACCACCACCACAGCCTGGCCCCAGGCACCACCACCACCACAGCCTGGTCCCAGGCACCACCACCACAGCCTGGCCCCAGGCACCACCACCACAGCCTGGCCCCAGGCACCACCACCACAGCCTGGCCCCAGGCACCACCACCACAGCCTGGCCCCAGGCACCACCACCACAGCCTGGCCCCAGATCCCCACATCCTCACTATCTCAGGGGTTCTCAAAGTGGCCAGAAAAACAAGACTGTGATTAGATTAAATAATCAAAAGATTTTCATTTAACAAGACAAACAGAACACAGGCAGTAAAGGCATAACATCTAACACACAGCATGTATGTTTATACACTTCAATTAGTTAAATATAGCAGTGCATTCTTTGACTATGGAGAACTTTTCCAAATCGTACTTCTAAAGCTGTTTTTAATCTATTTGTTCCCTTTTTAAGAAAGAAATGGTGTAACCACAATTTTGGCAAACTTAAATTTTTTTAAACTTGCAAATATAATGAAATAAACCATAAATATACACAAAACATACTTTATACGAGGCAATAATAATAATCATAATAATAATAAATAGTTTTTAAGTTAACAATAAGTTAAAACTACAAGCTTAAAGTCGCCAAATAATACAAGTTTGTTGGCGCTATCTTGAATTTTTTCAGTTTAAATTATTTATGTTGCAACAAAAGCTACCACAGACTTTTACAAACACAATTGAACACAGTTTGATTTAAATAAAATTCTAACTAAGTCTAAAATCGGCATACACTGTAAGAACTGCAACTAATTAAATAATGGAATAAAAATCATAACAAATTGTACCCAATCAAAGCAACCAAATAAAAACTTTGACCCATGTGTGTCCTCTATGGCAACATCAACAACACAAATACGCTAAGTTAACAAGTGAAACTTGATATGTAAAATAAATCAATAAATTACAAGAAAATGATATTCTGAAATTGACATGGGCTAAAACTGATGATATATTAGACAGTATTCCTTTCAAGGTCTTTTGAACTTGCTCTATAATTCACCCAGATATGCACTTAGTTTGACCTTGCATGGTTAGAGCAGTAATTGGGGACTGGAAGGGATTATGGACATTTAGAGATCGGAGCTCTTGGTGCTTTTTTGATTCTCTGTTAATTATTCTGTTCATTAACACTTTTTTTCTCTCTCTACATTTGATCCTTTCTCTATTCCGCAAACCATTTCAGTGTGACGTTTAATTTCTTTTTTTAAAAATATATATATCTTTTGTTCTCAGTCAATATAAAAACAAAGCACATTGCACTTACTGTTCCATAGGAAAGTTTTTTTGTCTTTTTAAATGATTATTATTGTTGCTGAAGCGGTGCAGTACTGTGGCCTCCAGCCATTTTCACTGGCTCTCTACTGCAGGTGGGAGGGAGATGGGTCTCTGTATTGACGGTATATGGAGGGACCATTTGGGCTTTTGGTCTGGGGGGTAGGGGGGGGGGGGGGGGGGTTAGTTAACTATAGTAGTCTGGATTTGGCCAGACATTTCTGTTTCGTTCCCTAACTTTCACTGTTGGACTCTCCCAAGTGCTGCTGGGTCAGCTTAACTTGCCCCCCTTCTCCAGACCAGAAGTGAAAAAAGGCTTGCTTGTGATTGGATGTTGCTGTTTGTTTGTTTTATTGGTCGGCACTCGGCACTCCACCAATGATGATGGTCATCAGGGCCAAACAGGAGATGAAATGGTTTTAAGATGATAAAACGCCAAAGGCAAAGAAGAGGAGGTGCAATGTGAAGAGCATTGGTTTCAATTCAAACACTGCTGTCTTACAAAAGATGTTGTAAGCACGTATCAAGATGGGCCATCCAGTGTACAGACCATTAGACCATCCAGTGATATGGACCTATGGTGTACGAATGCAAATCCAAGCATTCTGGCTAAGTGATATTCCTTCGCCACAGGAAGTGTGATATGCTGTGTTAAGTTTGGGGATTCGCATTTTGGGCGAGTGCAAACTCATATGAAGATCTGTGATAGTAAGACTCAAACACAACTCAAAAGGTATCGTCATGCAGTAAATAAATGTTGGGACTGATATAGTTAGACTGAATCAAACCATACTGATACTGAAATTCAATCAAATTCTTTGGCTAAGTGTGATGTCAGATCGTTACAGTCAAGATTGGTGTTATTAGGAATTGCTTTAAACCTCTCTGTGACTTAAGCAACCAAACATGGACCAACAGTAACAGGGCCTGTCCTGCTTAGTATATCCACACTGCACTTTACTGCCTCGTGATCGAAACAACATCGTATACAATCTCACAACAACATTGTAGGAGTTCTTCTACACTCGCATGTTATAGATGCTGACATGTTTCAATATGATTTGCTAATCAGGGAACTGCGTTGATTCGTGATGAGCGATGTCGGATTTTTCTCTCGTTTCGTACATTTGAAAAGGTGAGTTCGAACCTTTCTCCTCCCCCTCCCCTCCCCGCCCTCTGTGGAGTCCCAATTTCAGCCAAGCTCAAGAATCTGTAAAAATTCAGCACAAGGTCTTGTTCTTTTGTATGTATAAAAATAGATTTATCTAATGTAATCCTTTCAAAGAGATCGTCTTCCTCTTTGGCTAACACAGCGTTATATAAAAACAAAAAGCAGAATGTCTTGACTACAGTTGACCTTATTGAATCTACTCTGTGCAGATGTATTGATATTGTAAGCCAATAGCTCTCTCCATGGTACATACATACTGTATAAGGTCACGATGCTGCAGCCCAAACTCCAGTCACCACAACATTTCATCAAGTATGCCATAGATCATTTTCATGCAAATGGGATATTTTGGGAACCGCTATTTTGGTGGTAGTGCCGATTAGATATGAAATGGAGAAATAGAAAAACTACTGTTTTGTTCGTTTATATGATTTGTTTATATGATATACATGCCCTGGCAAAAATGAGCAGGCATGACTTGTTATCCAATCGATGATGGGAAGAATTATGATGATACGCTTCTTGTAAGGGATTTAAAAGACATTGAGGAGTGCGTGGCATAGCAGAAGGAATAGAAAGATCTAGAAGTCAGTTCTCTCAGTCTGCCTCAGGCCTGCTGTTTTGAGGAGCCCTGGTTCAGGTTCGAGGTTAGGGTAAAGTGGCTCTGTGATTTGGTGAAATATTTTCTCTCTAAAATTCATCCCCCAGCCTCCAGAGGATCACTCGGGAACACTGGCTCCATAAGAACAAAAGAAATCTGGGACAGCTGCTTGTTGTGGAATCCATTCTCATGAATACAAAACATGTTGTGAAAATTCAAGGAGATTGGTCAGCTTCAGTGACCGAAATGATGGTGTTACCTATCCTCTATTGAAAGGTGGTTTTGTGAAAGTGTCTTTCTGTGGTAAATGTGTGTCCTGTTTTAGTTCAGCGGTGGTTTCTCTCCTGTGAGACTTTCTCGTGTGAGTATGTTGTGAGGAAATTGCGTGATTGTAAGGCCCATCTAACTGCTCGTCTCTATGACCAACATCCATTACTTCACCTAAATCATATGGGGTCTCAGCTCAAATAGAGAAATGGCCCTAAAAACCAGGCGCCACTTAATGCAGAGCTAGGGAACAGTAGTCAACGTTTCTAGAAAATGCTTACATACTCGGCTATTTAACCACCTTAAATATTGAATATATAGTTATATTTTTAATATACGTATATAAGAGAACACTGTTTTTAATTATTTTCCTTTGATCTTAAAAAAAATCACTGATTCAAAATGCCCAAGTGTAAAAAAAGTGACTACATCTTCTCCAGCGAGATGCTGGGAGAGTTGGTTGGGTAAGAGTTTGGGTAAATTGCACATATTTGCTCTTCGTTTTCGATTTTTGATCATTTTGTTCAGCAGTGGTCATTTGCCTGAATTCAATCAAAGCACTCAGCACACATTCTCTGTCACATTCGTTAGACGGTCTCCCTCATGGACGCCTCTCAAACCCTCCCCCACAGAACAACTATGCACCCCTACTAATTCAATCCAGGCAAACGCAGGGAAGGACTAGCATGTTGTGTAAGAGAAAAGAAAAAAACTCTACTTGTGTATTTGTTTGAAACTCTATCATTGTGTGTGGGTGTGTGTTTGGATGTGTGGATATGTTTTGGTATCGTGTGTGTTTGAAAGTGTGTGTGAGAAAGTGAGTGTGTGTTTGTGTGTGTGTGTGTTTGTGTGTGTCAGAGAGAGACTCAGTCCAGGCCCATGTAGAGTGGTCGTACAGGGAGCTCAGGTACTCTCCCTGCAGGCTGTAGCAGCAGGTTGGAGCCGCACCTGTCCTCAGGCCTTGTGCTGCTTGCTCGTCTTGAAGGAGACTTGCAGGACGCGGTCGCCGAGGCGGTAGCCGTTGAGGCTGGCGATGGCCATGGCCGCCTCGTCGTAGTTGGTCATGGTAACAAAGCCAAAGCCCTTACATTTGTTGGTGGTGAAGTCACGGATGACCTTGACGTTTGTAACGGCGCCGAACGGGCCGAACAGCTGCCACAGGACGCTCTCGTCGGCTTCGGGGGACAGGTTGTACACGAAGATGCACCAGCCTGCTCCGGTGGGTCCGGTGAGGTTCACCCCTGCCAGGCTGGTCATGCTGTCGATGGTTATGGGAGAGAACCTGGGAAGGAGAGAGGGAGAACTACCATGGGTGTCATTCTGAAGTTCTACACAGCAACCAGCACGCTACTGTCTAACACAGGCACGTACTGCCCCCGTTATCATAGAGGAGCCAGGCAACGGAGGGTCTGGACCCCCCATCTCAGTCCCCATTTCCTTAAGTAGATAAATGCGTGCGTGGGCACGGCAGTGGTTGGAAAACTCCCCTTGCTTTCACACGAAAACGACACCGTGGGCTATGATACACAAACACCCACACCCTCTGCATATTTTAGTCATATTCTCTGCTGACCAAAAATCTCTGCAAAAATCAGACACGGAAATCACGATGTTCCAACAGAAATCACAATATTGAACAAAACACAGAAACCTAGAGAGGGATGAAAAGCAAATCGGAAATGAAATCATAGGAAGAGCAAACAGAGGAAGACGCAAACGCAATCTGGTATGTCCATGCTGGTGGAAAAAAAGGAGACATTAAAGCAACCCAAACTGATAATGTTAGTTCAGAAAGAAATACGTACAAATCCATCCCATCAATCAAAACAAATGAACGAAAAGGTTCAACAAAGCCATGCCAGAATACCCTGCTGTGAGGAGTCTTAATACTGCCTGAAGTGTGTGCAGATAGTGTTAATTGTCCTGGATGCTTGTGTTACAGTTAAATGGACAGTGTGAATAGGAAATTAGAACATGATCTCTAATTTCTAAGGTCAAATCAGCAGTTGGTATTCCGGTCACTTTGTTTTTGAGGTATATATTTTTGAGGCATGGATGCTTTTTGAACGTACACCTTTGGCATTTACCTCTTGACTCCGTAGCTGGCGTTTAGTAAATTGTCGAGTCTGCAACGCAAGAGGGAGAATGAAGGGGGTGGAGAAGTTAGTTGCGATATCCCAGAAAAGGAAGGGCTGTTTCATTGAACATGCAGCGTCTTCAGCGGCTGACCTCCAGAGGGCGCTCTTCACTGCCAGTGAGTCTAAAGTCCCCAAAGAACCAACCAGAGAGCCCTAGCCTAGCCAACCACAACGCTCCACTAGACAAGTGGGATGTGTGCACATACAGGAAGTGTGTGGCTACGGATGTGTGTGATTTTGCCATGTGTGTGGGCTGGTCTGCCAGTGTTGAAATATCTGTTGGATTCGTTTCGGCTGGTGAGGGAGGAGGAAATCCCTTTGATCTAAAATATTTCCTGCTTGAAGGAGCCATTTGCTTTTGTTGTGCTTTTGTAAACTGGGGTCTCTTACATTGGTTTTGTGCTGTTATTTGGATCAGGTCCCTTTCCAAATGGAGGGATGATGCTGCAGTTTAAAAGAAAGTCAGAGAGAAAGGGGGAGAGAGGAAAAGAGGATGAGCGCTGTAGTGCTCTGTCCAGGCGGTTTGGAGGGGTTGAGGTGGTGCGGGCGGGCTGGAGGCATGTTGGGGGGTTCAGTACCTGAAGCGTTGGGTCTGGTGGTGCAGGGGGCCGGTGTAGCGGCGAGCGGCCGTCTGGTACAGCTGGGTCAGGAGCGCCTGGCCTGTCTTCTGGCTGGGGTTGTTGGCGAATTTCACGGTGATGGGCTCCGAGGCGCCCAAGGGCTTCTGTCCGTTCAGGCCCTTGATGGCCTCCTCTGCTTCGTTTCGCTTGTCAAACCGGATGAAGCCCACTCCTCGCGATATGCCTGCTCCGGATCAGAAAACAGGCCAATGTTAGCACCTGGGGTGGGGTGGTGGGGGGGGTGGGGGGGGGGGGGTGGGGGGGGGGGGCGGGGAGTGAATCATGTGCTGGCTGCCAGCACTCTGCCAGTCACACAGTGGGGGGTAAGTTAGCCTGGGCTGGATGCAGGGGGTACGGGAGGGGGGAGGGAGGAGGGCTGCTGTGGGAGTGAGTTAAGGCTGTACCTGTGACTTGGTCCACCAGGATGCGTGAGGTGATGATGCGGCCGTACTGAGAGAACAGCTGCTCCATATCTTTTTGACTCATGGTTTTGGGGAGTCCGCTCACGTACAGGTTGGCGTCCCGGATGGAGGCTGAGCTGGGCCGGGCGTAGGACACCTGGAGCGCAGAGACGCAGGTAAGATACAGGATGGACTCATCTGAATCAGGATCTCCACCCTCACATCCGATCTCTCGTTCCCTTCCTCTGAGCCCCCCCTGTCTCTTCGGTCCCCCCCCCCTCCCCAGCTGCGTCATCTCAAACCGCCGTAGTTCTGCTTCCGTGGCTGAAACGGGCAGAATCCCAGAGATGGGTCTGGGAAGATAGTCTTCCTTTTAATTGCACTGCAGCACTTCCGCAATCAATCCACTGCAGCACTTGATTCCATGGTGTGTCCGCTTGCTCGGTGATTGATTGTTATTGTCTACCCTTGAGCTCGTTGCCTCATCGGTATTCTGGAAGTGTTCTGTGGTACCGTGCGACTGGATTGATGAGGAAATGTGTAAGTACATTCATGTGCAGGGTGAGAGAGAGAGAGAGAGAGAGAGAGAGAGAGAGAGAGAGGGAGAGCGAGAGAGAGAGAGAGAGAGAGAGGGAGGGAGGGAGGGAGGGGAAGGGAGGAAGAGAGAGAGATAGAGATAGAGATAGAGAGAGAGAGAGAGAGAGAGAGAGAGAGAGAGGGAGAGCGAGAGAGAGAGAGAGAGAGAGAGAGAGAGAGAGAGAGAGGGAGGGAGGGGAAGGGAGGAAGAGAGAGAGAGATAGAGAGAGAGAGGGAGGGGGAGGGAAAGAGAGGGAGGGAGAGAGAGAGAGGAAGAGAGCGAGAGAGGGAGAGAGAGGGAGGGGGAGGGAGGGAGGGAGAGAGAGAGATAGAGAGAGAGAGAGAGAGGGAGAGAGAGGGAGAGAGAGGGAGGGGGAGGGAGGGGGAGGGAGGGAGAGAGAGAGAGAGAGAGAGAGAGAGAGGGAGGGGGAGGGAGAGAGAGAGAGAGAGAGGGAGAGAGAGGGAGGGAGAGAGCGAGAAAGAGAGAGAGAGAGGGCGAGAGAAAGAGAGCGAGCTAGGCGAGTGTGTATGATAGATAGCGCGAATCGGCGCATTGTGGTGAGTGATGTGTTTGTGAGTGATGGAGAGAGAGAGGGCGAGTGTTGTCAGAGATAGGCTGAGCTCCCCTCCCTCCTCGAGCTCCTTCCTTTGTCTCAGTCCTTTGGGAGGGGGGAGAGAGAGCGAGAGAGCTCCACTGGCAACCAGCTAACAACGTCAACAGCACAGAGGACTTAGCATCCCTGAGAAGTCACACATTTTACACTCACTATCCTGACAACACTGAAACTACTCATTGAACTGAATTTGACCAACAACAAAAAATTCATGAAAATAAACAGATAGAATAATTCGACCAAGGATGCAGGCATGTAGAAATGTTTTTGTAACTATTTAAATAGATCCAGAATGTACATTTCTGTCAATGTTCTTTGTGTTTGTGTGTGTCATTGTGAGCAAGCGTGCATGTGTGTGTGTGTGTGTGTACACGTCACACGACATTGTGTGATAGGGACCGCGCCGTGTGCTGCAGTGATTGGGGGGTTCAGTTTGGGTGGGGGGTAGGGAGGAGCTGCTGCATTCGGGGGGGGGGGGGAGCCGAGGCTGCCCTATAATTAACCCTCTCCCTGCCTCTCCCACAGTACAGATGGTGCCTAGAGCCCATATGGCCCCTAATCCTGTCATTGGCATTCTGTTCCCCAAGCTACCCCCCCTGCCTCCTCCCCCCCCAGCCCCCCTCCTGCACCACCCCCCCCCCCCTCCCTCCACCGCCTCTTTCACACCGCTTTCATGGAATATGTATTTGCTTTGTCGTAGCGTTGAGGCGTTACAAGCGAAGTTGTTTTCCAAATAAACGGTGTTCGCAGATTCATGGTCAGCAAAGGCAATGTCAAGAACATCTTTTTTTTTTTTGACATGCGGGGTAACTGCTTGTGCAATTTATCATAATCCAAACTACAGCTCTATAAATATGAAAATAACATGGAATAGTGCCCGTAATAAAGTACATCATGAATCCGTGTAGATATACACACATATCAAATATATTGGTATATTTTCACCAATGAAAGGAAAATCTGCAGCACTATGCTGATGATAAACAATATGGTAAGTCATGTGTCAATAAGTTGGTCTCCCCAGGACAGCTGAATCTGGCTCTCTAGGCCTGGTCTTTCAGAGATTTGATTTTTGTAAGCCTGCACTTTGTCCCAATCTTTGATCTACTTTGATCGGGTGGGGGGAAGGGGAAGAGGGGGAGGAGTAGCGTTTAATCTGACCCCCTCCCCACCCAACGTGGGGACAAAGAAGACCCCTAATTAGCCCAGATTGGAGGCAGATGGGGTAGCCTGGACTGACCCCCTGGCCCAAAGTGAGCCTTCCATAATTACATTTCCATCACAATCACCTCTGCATGCTGCCAGACCCTTGCTTTCTGACCTCCACTCTCTCCCTCTCTCTTTCTTTTCTTCTGACCACCTTTGTTCTGGCATCCTCCCCTTTCAGCCTCTCCCCCCCCCCTTCCAGCTTTCCTCCAACCCCCCTCTGTCGCGTCTGTTTCTGCGTCTCTCCAGCCCTCTTTTCATTTCCCCACTACCGTTCTTCTCCTCCTCTCGGCCAAATTGAACCTGAGGATGGATTGTGGAGTGGACTCAAGAGATGAGCCAAAAGCGCTCTTACCTTGATTGTTTTGGTCTGCAGTTTGAGCCCGTTGAGTGTGTTGATGGCCTTGTCTGCGTCATTAGGGTCTACGTAGTTTACGAAGCCATAGCCCAAACTCTGACCTGTAGATGAACACAAACCTTAGCGAAAACCTAATAGCGATGCTACGTATCATGCGCGTGATCTTCACATGATAGGGTTTCAGCAGGGTGATACCTGTAATCTTGTCACGGACTAGCTTGCAGGATTCGATCTCTCCGATGCTGCCGAAGAGACTCTTGAACTCCTCCTGGGTCATGTTCTGCGGCAGGTAGTTGACGATCAGGTTAGTCTTGCTGTCGTCTGTCGCTCCGTTGGTGCTGATCACTGGCCCGTTTGGCAAGCTAGTTCCACTTGGACCATTGGATACCTGGGTTTCCATGGTGCTGATTATCTGCTGGGGGGAAATGATGGATTTAGACTTGAAGTGACGCGCCATGATGACCCCCAAAAAACATCAGCCAGGAAAACAACACACACACACGCCCGTGCTAGCTTTCTTTGTCATTGTCAGGGGAGAGGTCACATCTTTGTAGCTGGCAGGTTGTGGGGTGAGAGGGGGGGGGGGATTTTGCTATGCATCCAAAACCCTTGACCCCTCCCTCTTACCCTGTCCCTCCCTCCCTCCCTCCCTCCCTCCGGCCCTGCAGATGTCACAGTCATATTTTCCTTTCCCTCCCCCCGCCCCCCTCTTCCATCCTGGGTCAAACAGCATCACATCGTGACACAGGCTTTTAAGGGACGACAGAGGTGGTGTGTGTGTGTGTGTGGGGGGGGGGGGGCGGAGACAAAAGACGAGGGGACGTCGTCAAACGGTCTTCACATGACTGAAGGGTGTCGATCGAAAGGAGCCGGGGGTTCTCCGCGAAACAAAATGGAGAACGGGCGTCCTTAGGAAGGGGAAATGGCTTTTTATCCCCTCACTCCTCTCAGTGCTTTTCCGGATCTCGGCACGCAGCAAGCGTGTGAAGAGTGAGAGTGTACACACACACACACACACACACACACACACACACACACACACACACACTGGCAGTGTGTTGCCTCTGTGTTGCTTTGGAGAACACCATGTTGCTTGGTTTGACCCACAGGGAGATGCTAATGGAACAGATGTGTGCAGGTCAACACTGAAACTCCCTGTTGTGTCTTTTCTCCGTTCAGTTTCACCTCTTACATCCTAGAAATCGAAACAAGCTTGCAGACTTCATTTGCCTCAACGCCAACAGGCTGATTGGCATCTGAAAAGGCGGTTTTTCAGGCTAAAAAACCCCAGCGGATGACTCAACCACTCTGAAGGGGTCGCCGTAAAGGCTAGTCTGAATTATCCTGCAAACCTACTGGCCTGGAATCGTCGACGACGGTTTGTGCGATGATGTTTGGACGCTGTTGGCCGATAGCAAATATAGTTCCGTCCATTATGTTTCCTACCCTCTTGGCAACAGCTTCTATCGAGCAGTTCCCCTCTCCCCTGCCTAACCTGTTTTCTTCCTCTGAACCTTGCTTCAGACCCAGGTTGCCCAGGTAACAGCAGCTGAAAGACAGTTGCTAATTGCACACTGACTTGCTGACTTTGAGGTGTGTGTGTGTGTGTGTGTGTGTGTGTGTGTGTGTGTGTGTGTGTGTGTGTGTGTGTGTGTGTGTGTGTGTGTACGAGGCACAGCCAGTTTAAGTGAGCGAGGGTGACTGAGATCAAGATAAAAAACAGCTCTAACAGGCAGACATCATTTTCCCTAGTGTTAATATTCTTTTCTTCTAAGGGTTTGCAGAATCATAACGAATATGTTGCGAGTAAAATTCCCTTTGACAAGAAGGGAGAGCGTCAGAGAAGAATTGTAACAGCCTAAAAATAAAACCCTTATCTCGACACGGGAGCTGCAGCATGGTGCAGAAGCCATCCATTGCATAAATATTATGGGTCCTTCAATAAGCCCGTTATTTTGTGGACAGCGAAGAGAATACATGCATTTCAAACACTGAATACAGGCGCTGCATTTGTACAGATCAAATATAGATATTGTCACTCACACACAGAATGTGTTTTTCCAACTGACAAAAAAAATGACTGCTCTGTGGACAAAGACACAGGATCAAGGCGAATCGGATCTGCCAGCTGAAGTGAAGCATGGCAAGGCACCCATCCATAGTGTCAAGTGGGGAAGTTCTGGTTATATAACCCAGACGCTCAGGAGGCACAGGGTGGCCGCAGAGACTGGCTGACACAAGCAGCAGCTCAAACTGCCCAGAGATTCTCATGCCAAAGTAAGAGGAGAACGGAAGGATACGAAAAGCTTTTAGGCGATACGCTATAAATAAAACAACTCTAAACTTCTGATGTATGCATGGATGTCCCTCCAGAAAGACTGACAACATCACCAGCATCCGCAAATGGTGGCAATATCCAAGCAGGCTACATGATATCTGTGACCATTCTGGAGGTAACCCAACTGGCAAAAGATGAAAGGGGGTTAAAAAAAAAGGCGTAATAATTCCACATCAAAAGAAACTATTTAATTACAAAAATCTTACAGTAAACACTGCGAGACAGATTTCATGTTACTGGAATGAGGCAGGCAAAAACTGTCTTTGGGTTTCTGTTGGAGGACCAGACTAGCTTGTCCCAGCCTAGCTTGTCCCAGCCTAGCTTGTCCCAGCCTAGCTTGTCCCAGCCTAGCTTGTCCCAGCCCAGCTTGTCCCAGCCTAGCTTGTCCCAGCCTAGCTTGTCCCAGCCTAGCTTGTCCCAGCCTAGCTTGTCCCAGCCTAGCTTGTCCCAGCTCAGCTTGTCCCAGCCTAGCTTGTCCCAGCCTAGCTTGTCCCAGTCTAGCTTGTCCCAGCCTAGCTTGTCCCAGCCTAGCTTGTCCCAGCTCAGCTTGTCCCAGCCTAGCTTGTCCCAGCTCAGCTTGTCCCAGCCTAGCTTGTTCCAGCCTAGCTTGTCCCAGCTCAGCTTGTCCCAGCCTAGCTTGTCCCAGCCTAGCTTGTCCCAGCCTAGCTTGTCCCAGCCTAGCTTGTCCCAGCCTAGCTTGTCCCAGTCTAGCTTGTCCCAGCCTAGCTTGTCCCAGCCTAGCTTGTCCCAGCCTAGCTTGTCCCAGCCTAGCTTGTCCCAGCCTGGGGTTTCTTCTATTTCTGGGACCTGGGAGACCTCTCTCAATATTTAATACACTGCATCAGCATCAGCTCCACATGGACTCAGACTTGCACGCAAACAAGAAGCCTGCCTCCTCTGCCAAGTACACAGACCACCTACACTGTAACGCTGTCAGGGACTAAACACTGAAACCTTACGTGACCAAATGCAAAATAGACAAAACAATATCCTTTGTGAAATCCCATGCTAACCGAACAGTATGAAAGTGAATTGGGATAACAGTCTTCATTTTGTTTGTCCATTTTAAGCGTCTTGGTCAAAATGACTGTTACAAACACTTCCTGGTAAAGAGAAGTCACTATAGTGACAGAATTCCTGGTAATCGTAACGTCAATGGACCGAGTGTCATGGACTATACCATTGTGAAAGGCTGCTTAATTCCTATTACAGCAATCATATTACAGCAATTAAAAGGTCAACATTTGATTTGAAGAAATCTCATCACCTGTATTTCCCCATGCATTTTGTCTAAAATACATGTATTCCTCTTTTGGAGGGCCTGAATCCAATCTGATTGTTATAGGCTGGAGTAAATAGGCCTTCTAAATATCACAGATTACAGGATTATCCTAAACAAAAGACATTAGTCTCACTCTTGCAGCAGATTAGGGGATCATGGTGGCAGCTGTAAAACAACAGGACAACATGAATCACTGCTCAACACAAACATATACAAACGCTAAAATAATAAAACGTACCACTGGAATAAGGCCGTTTGTTTTAATAGATGTATTTTTATATATATATATTTCAGTATGTTGAGACGAAATCATTTCAGTCAACGTTTCACTGTACGGAGAAAGTCCAGTCTACACTGAGACCAGGGGCGCTGTCCAGAGTGCTGAAGAAGGGAGTGGCTCTCAGGCAGATTTGATTTGAGGCCAGTCCAGACAGGTCTTTCATTTATTTTCTTTCTTTTTCATGAAATAAGGAATATGCTTCCTCGACGTGGAAAATATGAACGTTCGTCTTTTATAAGGAATGGTCAAATCTTTAGTTTTGACAGCTCGTTTCTTGTATTTTATTTGGAGGTATTCACCCTCTGTGAAAACAGGGCATGCGCTGCTCTGCAGGCATTCAGAGACCCGGACGCCTTTTCGCTGAATAAACGTATTGAAGCAGCCAAACAAAAGAGACACCCGTTCCTGTTCTCGCGCGCAGAGACTATGGGGCAGCACTATGAATATTAATGTGAACAGTAGCGTGCTTTGTGCCCGGGCCACGGGCTGCAGGACCACGAGCTGCAGGAGAACGGGAACAATGCACGGTACACTGCCAGCACTATTTCCCCTTTGAAAGTCTCAAGTATAAATAACGATGAGAAACGTCCACACGCCCCAAAAAATTATACTACAGATTATTATTATTATTATTATTATATTATTACCATGCTATATGTTAATGATGATCAGAATACCGAAAACATATAAAATATATATAATTGTAATAATAATCATGTTCACGTTAATAACACGTCTTCTCGTTTGTAAGATGCCTTAAAGGGCAATACTGATATTCGGCCAATTTCCACATGGTTGCATGCAATTACCCCAATCCACGAGTAGGCAACAGTAGACTATTACTACTATGACTTACATAACAACCTGACAATTCAAAGAGATCTTATGATTTTCGTGCATCCAGAATACCCAAACCCAAAAATAATCGAATATTATCTGAATATTTAGGATAGACGTGGAATTTTCCGGATACGCTTACTAGATCGTTTTAAGTGAATCTATCTGTACCATACTGTGTCATCACAGGTTCTAGGTTCTTTTTCTCTCGGTGTCTTCTACTGTCCTTTGCCCTTGGATTGTTGTAAACGCTCCGGGAAGGTTAAACTGACTCAACGCATTTATTTGCACTGCGGTGCAGGCGTGCTAATGGAGGACTGCGGACCATGTGGAGGACAGAGACACGCTGCCTGCTCTGCCTGCTCTGCCTGCTCTGCCTGCTCTGCCTGCTCTGCCTGCTCTGCCTGCTCTGCCTGCTCTGCCTGGGCCTGCTCACCTTTATAGGAACTAAATACAAGAACTCGTTGTTTCCCTGCGACTGTGAAAACACGAAAGCGTCAATGAAATGCAGTATAGGAAATATGAACGTTAACCTTTATTTATGCCCATGTTTGTATGAAGGCCCAAGTGACAATAGGAACACAGAATGTTTCAGTAAAATAACAGTGGCCCTTTCTTGGGTCAGTTTCATGTGACTATGGTGTTAGAACGTGCTACACTTTAATACATGCTTGTGAAGCTATAAACTAGGGATATGTAGGCCCTTAGGTGGATGTTGTGTTGTCCCAGAGCATAAACAGACATATTGGACGGGAATTCATCACAACGAGACAACGTCTGTAGTGCAAATAAAAAAAATATTTAGAAGAAAAAAACGCTTTATCTGATTTTATTCTCTCGCCTATAAACCTAAAGAGAATAAATATATATATTCTACCGGATGATCTAGCATACATTAAGCCTTCATGTGTAGTTTCGGCCTAAGAAATTGCTTTTTAGGCCGAACATTTGGCAATACTGTTTTGATTTACTATTGAACGTTGTCCTAAGCGATGAAATATAGAATATATTTATATATTTCCCGCCAGCTGATGGAGAACGGAGACCTCGCGTCATTAAGTCAAGAGGAGAGCGCGAGCATGAAAGCCTCGACGCTGGCGCGTGCCATCATTATTCGCTCGAGCCCAGCAGACACGCCCAATTCGGCCATCGGCATCGTAACAAAGCTCATTTATTTTGCGCTGCACTCCCTTTTCACCCCGCAGGCCTGATTCGTACGAAGGCAGCTCCTACATAGATGCGTTATGGTGGAGGGGTTAAAAAAGGAGAGATGCTTCCCGCATCCCTGTTTCTTTCCCTCGGTTGCATCGCAACGCCAAACCCTTAGGAATTTCGACTTTGCCTGATTCAATCCAAGCCGGTGGATGCGTAACCTCTCCCGTCCCCTCCTCCCCCTCCCTGAGTGACTCGACCCTTTTTTCATTGGCTTTGCTCTCGACGGGCCCTCAGCCTCCGAGGCATCCTGTTTTGTCTCAGAAATGCATCCTTTCGCTGCGCAAGGCAGAGAAAAGCAGCCCCCCCCTCCTCCTCGCTCAGCAGCATGGGGCCTCAGCAGCACCCTGTCCCCTACGCCCTTCTGCCTCTTCACCACCATCCCTTGTTTCCCCTCGGAATTCGGGAACCTTCCTGGCTGCTTTGTTGCTGCGATGAGGCATAATGTTTAAACGGGCTTCATGCGCGTGGAAGCTTATTAAACATGACTGCTGTTTAAAATGGGAGAGTTGTGCATCGTCGAGGACAGGCGATATGGTGGATATATAGCGCTGGTTTTGGCGCATCGACATGACTAATTGCCACGATCGATCGTTAATCTCGTCAAAATGATACAGGATTACGTTAAACAGGGAATATTTTAATCTTCGTAGTGTCACTAATCCTTGTTAGTTCAGTCCAGTGAATCCCATTGCAAGTGTTTACGTTGGGAGTTCATTGAGATGCAACAAAGATGTGAGCAGCTGATATTTAAACCCCCATGTACAATGCAATCGCTTAAAAATCATAAATCAAATTGTAAACAAAGGATTGAGTTTTTTTGGTCATCGAATACGTACAGCCTAACTGCCCCTACAATATCACCCTAACCAATAGAAGAGATAAAGATTCATACGTACAGTAACCATTCTTGACGTACAATGAAAGATGTCTAGGTCCTTCTTTTCACAGGTCTTGAAGCCGTTGGTTGAGATTGTAAGTATTGCTTGGCCCCTATAGTATATGGCCTTTCTGCTCTGTATAGAGTGGCTGTGTCCAAATTAAAAGAAAAAAAAAGAAAAAAGCCTATCTTCACCAGGGAATCTCAGCCCTTTGAGATTGTAGGTGTCCTCTGTAGGATGAAAATGAGGAGAAAGGGGTTTTCTTCTTCAGGATGACGATGCGGGAGAGCTTTCTCTCACAGTGGCGTGGGCGATGGATCAGGGAGAGGAAAAAAAAAAGAGAAGAAGCAGTGATCCCCAGCAGGGTGTGTCCAGGGCAGAGTGTTCGGATTCGGCTGTGTTTGTGTGTAATTCCCAGCTCCTCTTGCAGTCTCCTTCTGTGCCTCTGCTGCAATGTTCTTCTTTTATGCGTCCTTCTGGCGCTGCTGATTGGCTAATTGTGCAGGGAGGGTACTACATGGCAGCCATTGCAATGCGCTGCTCTCCCATTATCCCCTTCAGGAGAGATCACCCCCCCCCCTCCTCTCCTCTCCCCTCCCCTCTCTTCCTCCCTCTTCTCTCCTCCCCCTTCCCTACTCCATCTCTGCCTCCCTCCCTCCCTCCCTTCCTCCATCTCTTCACTCCCTCCTTCTCTCTGCCCTTCCTTTATTCCAGCACACCCCTCTCTCTCTCTCACACACACACACGCAGAGGGCTAGTGAATAGGGCTCCACCTGCACTATCAGAACAGATGGGTGCAGCACAAGACAGTAGCCCTCTCTCTTCCACATCCCACTCTCTCCCTCTCCAGAGCCTTTCTCCGTGTCTCGAACGTGTCCTTTCCCGTCAGGCGCTGTGCGGCACATGACCAGAGTCTGCCCTTTGTGTGTGTGAGGGACAATGGTGGAGTTCAGAACGTGACAGAAGATGACAGAAAGACGTAACAAAGCATGAAATCAGAAGAGCAAACTAACAAGATGGAGAAGCCTTTCCCCTCACCAAGTCCTATTAGCGTGCTGTGGCCTGTACTGATTTGCGAGATGCAGATGGCATACTGGGAGGGGTCAGGTGCAAGCATGAGAATATGGAATTAGACTAAAATGGATTTTCCTTTGCCTGAATATTTAATGTATGGCTCTCTGAAGGCCACCTCAATTGTTCTTCGAGTACGTGGTGTACATGGAAACGTTTCGTGCAGCTTGTCGGAAGGACGCACGCTGCTACGTAAATAGGAGCGCCTCCGCTGTGATTGTAAACTATGTTGCTTAAGCATCCTCGCAGTGAGAAGTTGTCATATCTGTCTCAACACCTCCTACATCCTCCCTGCCTCCCTCCCTCCCTCCCTCCTCTCCAGTACTGTGGTGAGTGCTCGCTGAGACAGGCTGTTTGGTCTCATCTATAATGCATCCCCCTGCCCCGGGACATCATGTGTGACAAATGACCTATTTCAGCCCAGACCCCCATCGGGCCTTGACCTGAGGGTGCGTGCGTAGAGCGGGCCTGTGTACGGGTGAGGGGATTGTGTTTGTTTGTTTGTTTGTTTGACAAATGCGTAGGGAGGTTGCTTATTTTGCGCAAAGCAGTAAGTGCGTTAATGTGTTTGCATTTTTTTGCATGGAGCATGTGTTTGCGTGTGGGGGGTTGGTGTGATTCAACAATGGTGGGGTCCGCCTCTCTATCTTACCAGCTGCCCTTGAGAAGTCCTCCTCTGGTGTTTGCCATGAGGAGAAAGAGAGGAGGAGGGAGGGAGGGAGGGAAAAGGAAGGGTGGGGCTAGTTCCGATATTAGGCATTAGCTGCTCAAATATCAGCCATGTTTTATTTAATCTGGGAACTATTCATACACTATTCAGTCTGTGAAAGATTTTGGAGGACACGGTATCTGGATTGAATAATAAAAAAAAATCTATACGGTCACCGCTGTGTGTACAAGAAAATAGTCAAATAATCCATGGAGCATGACAAGGAATCAGGTGGAGCGATGGGAACCAATCAGGAGGAAGCGAGGTGTTTGTGGAGGAAATCCTTCTGGGTTAGGGGAGGTCAAACGGGAGGTCGGTTACAGCGTGAGCAGCACTGATGCAGGGTGAGACCGGCCGCTCCCAGCTGATGTCAACAGCTACACTGGGTTGAAATAAATGCTAATTCTTCCCATAATTGTATCCGAGCCCTCTGCTCTTCTTTATTCCAGCGGTCATCACAGCCTCTCCCTTTCTGTCTCCCTCTCTCTCTCTCTCTCTCTCTCTCTGTTCTACTCCCTCTCTTTCTGCCACCTCTCTTCCTCTCTGTCCTTGTCCTGAAGCTTTCTCCCATCAGCTTCTGAATTTGGGCCCTGTCTGATATTTTACATAATTGCCTTACATAAGTAGCCAGCTCAGCTCTAAGCTTGGATGATATTAGCAGAGATGAATATTGCATGAGGAAAGCACTCGTTAAGCATTAATAAGAGGATAGAGATGGGGGCTCCACTGTCAGTCTGTCTTAACCCCGCCCCCTCTGTTCTGTAAACCACTGACTCTTCCAGGCCTTTGCTTATTAGTACGAGTGCGTGGATGCGCGTGCGCGCGCGTCTCTGAGTCTGGTGTGTCGAACGGAGAGCGCTAGTGTGTGTGCGTGCACGAGAGCGACAGAGCTAGCGCGCGGGTGCGCGCGCGCGTCTGCATATGAGAGAGATATGGAAATTTTCGTCATTAGATGCTTGCGCATTGTGTTGCGCTTTATTGGCTGGATAAATGCGACTATTGTGACCCAAAGATGGCCAGGTCTGTTGACTGCAGCACTCGCAGTTCACACTTAGCGTGAATAAGCGGCCTTAATTGCAGCCCCTCATTAGAGCGGTGGTTAGGTGGCAGAAGGGCAGCTGAATCCACCCAGTGGGTAAGAGGGCATCTGAAGCACCTGTTGTTTCTGAATGAAAGGATCAAGTGCTGCTCTTGCTTGAAAACCCTTTTGTTATCCTGCTGATTATTGGCCTATTTTTTTAAGGGAGAAGTGATTAGAAGCCCTGTTGCACTGGTGGAGATTTGAAAGAAACCCGGTGTATTATTTTAGATTTTATTTTTTTACTTACTGAGTCTTTGCTGAATGTTGTTTGACTACATTTCAAGCTGCTTATGTGAATCATTTGAGTTCACAGCTTTTTCGAAACGCACCGTTGGCTATAAATAAATCCTTTTAAGTAGGGATATGAATATTTTTGCTTCAAAATTTAAGACGGTACTTTTATTCAACATGTTGGGTCCTTGGACGTGTCAGAACGAGATGGCTGTTAACGACAAATCATTTGAATCTAGAACTAGTCATGTGTAAAACAGATTATTAACAGATATTATTAACTACAATTATTTGTGTAAATAACTCACTCATCTGACACTTTGTTTTAATTGTAAGATTTATTTGGAAAAAGTCACCAGCATGTTGAGGTTGGAGTGTGTAGCAGTAACAGATAATTACAGGAAATGTAAATGGAAAAATCAATGTAATAGCTGCTGTGTTTCTAGAAGAATATTAATATGTGGAAATGTTAATTGGCTGAGTGCAGACCTCACATGCCTTCCGAATCAATTAAGAAATGTCCACCTTCATGTTGTGTGTTATTACATTGTTGTTGCACTGCAGTGTCGTGATCTCTGGATGCTTGGTTTTATAAGTGGATTAGGGTGTGTGCATAAGTGTGTGTGTGTGCATGAGTGTGTGTGTGTGTGTGTGTGCATAAGTGTGTGTGTGTGTGCATGAGTGTGTGTGTGTGTGTGCATAAGTGTGTGTGTGTGTGTGTGTGCATGAGTGTGTGTGTGTGTGTGCATGAGTGTGTGTGTGTGCATAAGTGTGTGTGTGTGTGTGTGTGTGTGTGTGTGTGTGTGTGCATGAGTGTGTGTGTGGTTGGAGGATGGGTTGGTTTATTTAGTGGTCTCTCCATTGGGCTCTGCTTTTGGCAAGGCAGGGCCTCGTGGTAAAAGGAAAGAGGGCTTACAGCTTTTAGGAATGGATCCAGAATTAAATTACGCCTCTTTTAAAGGACATTTGGAGATAATGGCTATTGGCGTGATTCAACCCTGCATGTATTATTTGGCATTTCTCCTGTGCGCTCCCTGTCTGGTCCTCTCTGTCTCTATGTGTTGTCTCTGGGCTATTATTAGAGCAGACAGTCTCGTAGGAGGAACACTCCTAGGCTCATTTTTTCCATGTCATTTTTACTTATTGATTTGGAGTTTAAGTGTGTGTGAGTGTGTTTATGAGTATGTTCCGTGTCAATGTTTGTATTTCAGCGTTACTGTGGTATATGCGCATAACACGTAAAGCTCATAGGGGAGTAATGCAATCATACATGCATTTTGAATTGACGCTCCCATTAGCTTGTCCATATGGGAGAAGTTATAGTGCACGGTGTGAGCGTGTGTGGGAGAGAGAGAGATGGAGAACTAGGAATGTCAGCAGGAACACCCTGCCTGGTAGAGGAACATGTTTGACTCTAAACCTTGTTAAATATAGAGACGTAGTTATTAATCTTTCATCCCGACCTGTCTGCCTTGCTACCCTGGGAGAAAACCTTATAATACACAAAGCTCTTAGACAATCTCTTTCTTTTCTTCTTTTCCCTGTCTCTCTCTCTCTCTTCCTGTACCATTCTTTCCTCACTGCCTTTTTGCGACACGCAAACGCAATAACCAAGATGAAAAAGAACTGCAAGCGAAAGAAGCGTAATTCGTCAAAAGTGTCAGTGCCTTGGCTGAGCTATTTTCTGCCCGGCTATTTTACACTCATGCTTATTTTAAGTTTGAAGTAAAAAGAAATCCCCCCCCCCCCAAAAAAAATTATTCCTCGAGCAAAGCAGAACAAATAGATGGATCCCATTCCTACTGTGGGGGGGGGGGGGGGGGGGGGGGGGGGGGGGGGACATATTATCAATGCAAAACTGCAAATGCTTTTTCCCTCTTCATCTCTGTCTCGTCTCCAAAGCATCCTCTTCTCTTCTTCCCTGCTCTTCTCTGATTTCAATCCTTTGCTTTCACTGATGCATCTCACTTACCCCCCCCCCCACCCCCCCCACCCCCCTCCACCCCACCCAGCTCCAGTAATAAGAGCCTCGAAATCAATAGCACATTAGTCTGGCCGGAAGCTCTGGTCGAATTAAATATGAATGACTGAGATTGCGGCTCTACCTGCTACTGAGGGAGATGCATGGCGGACCACAGGGGATATGGAGTTGTGCTGAGTTCTTTCCGGTAAACACCCGGGCCTCTGCTAAACCTCGTGACAGGTTGGATCGCCGGGGACGTGGCTGGGATGGAAATCAGGCTGCGGCGAGCGTTCAAGGTTTCCTCCCGCTTGGTCCGAGGAGTGACCGTTAACTCGGCGTGGTGTGGGTTAAAAAGACAGAAGGTCTGGATGCGACCGTGGGCAGACAGCTCAGGAAAGCAGGGAGAGTCACACAGCCCCGCCCCTGCCTTCAGAAGCAGCAGCACCATTTGAATATGAAAGACCCCTCCACAGTTATGAACAGATTGCATCTCGCATTTTTTTGAGACGGCCCCCTCTCTCCGACTACAATCTGCCTCTCTTTTTTCGAGCGGGCAGGTAAGGCGTTCCACCCCGCTATATAATAAACGGATTCAGGAAAAAGAGGGGGGGGGGGGGACGAATGATGACTTTTGAAAGGTGGCATTTGGGGGTGGGGGGAGGAGGGGCGTCGACTGGAGAGATTGCGGTGACAGCTTGCAGGGCGCTGGGGAGCGCAGAACAGTTAGACGTGGGGAGGGGAACCAGTCGGAAACGCTTCAGGGGGATTGGCGCAGGCTTGGCCACCGGTAATAAACCTGTAATATATAGGTAGCTGTATTGAAGAGACGTATTTCACTCCCATCGTAGCGGTTTGTGACAGATGGACTGAGATTGCTCCCCCCTTTACAGCTTGGCCCCGCCCCCCTCCTGCCCCCCCTCCGACAGATGCAGAGGGAGGAACTCAGCCCACCTCTCTTTCTCTCCATTGATTTGGGGGTTCGAACCCTCAGGGACTGGATGGTGTGTGTGTGTGTGTGTGTGTGTGTGTGGATGGGTGTGTGTGGATGGGTGTGTGTGGGTGGGAGGCAGGATGTTGAGGCCTGGAGGTGAGAGGAATGGGGGTTTGGTCATTCCTGCTGGTCAAAGGGGAAGTCAGGCAGAGGAGGAGGTTGACGGTACCGTGCACGTCACACGCCCCCACGATGGCGTCTCCTCATGCGGAGGCGAGGGTGGATTCTGGGCGTGCTGCTTGGAAGTGCGATGGAGAAATCCCATAAATCTTGGTTAGTGTGAGACAGCGTTGCATGCATCCATGCATGTAATGAAGTAGGAGAGGGGAGAGAGCGAAGCTCCTCAGATTGGTACATAAGCTATGCCTGCTTTGTACACTGTCTGCATACAAAGCAGTCTGCAGGGACGTCACCATTTCCCCTTAACGTGGTGCTTTCTACAATCCAAGAACTGTGATTACACTGATCCTCATCTGAGCCCAGAGGTTTGATTGGTTGTTTTGGCGAAAAGCCCCGGTGTTTAGTATCTCCATCTGCAGCGTGCGGAAGTGCAGCCTAGAGTTGAGTTTTAGGCTTGTGTAGTCTTGAGATACTAAACAGATTTGAGTCGTTTGAGCAGTGATTCTTCCCCCCCCCCCCCCCCCACCCCCCAAAGCCCCCTACCCTTTTCAACAGGAAGACAAATTCCATTAAGGGGCTCACAGCTGTCCGGCAGCAGATGCAGCTTCAGGCTTCACCTCCCTGTGGCTCCCTGGAGGGGAAAGGTCGGTCCAGGGGTGGAGGGGAAAGCAAACACCGTCCTGAAGATGCTACATGTTGATGCTTTAGCAGCAACACACGCAGAAAGAGCATCTGCCTGCTTCTCAAACAGGGCCGTGGCGAGACGCACAGATTACTATTTACATTATTGATCACTTTGTTTTGGTTATTGTTAGGGTAATGGCTTGTGAACAGCAGCTGAAGGATTGGGATTTTGAGGAGAACAACTCGCCTGAGAGATTTCTTACTTTGTAATGCGTTCAAGCTTTCTCTTTGTCTGGTTTTTTGTGTTATTGACACAGGTTGATCTGGTCTTTTGACCAAATAATTCAACAATTCGGTTTATTCAATGTACGGGTTTTCATACTTTTTATATATTTTTTCTAGACACAGATTGGCTTTTTTTCCCCTCTCTCCGGAGTGAAAAATGTGAAGTTGTAAAAGATATTCATGATTGCAGAGGTACTGTTCTGCAGTCAGTCCACAGCGAGCAAGTGGTTAATGATTTTAATGGGACTCCCTGGCGTGGTGGGGCGCGAGAGGGGGCGTGCCCTGGGTACGGACGCGTGGCGGGCAAGCAGGTGGATGACGGGCAGCTGAGGAGTGGGGCTTGTGGGGGGGGAGGGGGAGGGGGAGGGAGGGGGAGGGAGGGGTCATCCATTTTGGAGGACTCTTGGGGCTGACAGAAATCCTGAAAAAAAAGCAACCCCCATCTGGAACCGGGGAGGGGGCTTTTATGTGAAAGAGATCTAGTGGGTGGTGTCTGACACTCTCTCTTTTGTTCTTTGGTAATGCAGCAGGGATGGTGGTGGGGGGGGGGGGGTGAGGGGGGTGGGTGAGGGGAGACTCGCGCACTGCCGTGGGGGGAGGGACGGTCGAACAATAGTGCTGGTCTAGGAATAAAAAAAAATAAAAAAAAACCTTCGATGAACAGACAGGAAAGGGCCGAGGAAGAGAGGGGAGGCTGAGGGGGCGGAGACAGAGGAATGGACCAGTAGTACTCAGTCCTCTCAGTCTTACGCTTCACAACAATGCAAGGGCACACACAATGTCACGGCAAAGCATTCAGTGTACACAACGCTACCAGCAATCACTGACCTTTCTTCATCCAATAATGTGCATTATGTCATAGCGCTAATAGATTTATGTATGACTCACAGAGTACCCATGGCCGTTTCGATTAGATTATAAATAAAATTGCCACGGCAGGAAAATGTGTTAATGTTGTTTCATTTCGTAATGGACTTGGAATATCTCAGATAAATAAAAAACATTTGCAAAGATGTATGCGTTCGCCTTCCTAGAACATTTTACCATCTCTGGTGCACACAAGCTTCCTTTCAGCTCTCCTGTTTGAACAAGAGCTGGCAACACGCTCGCCGTGATTCGCTGTAGACAGAAGGTGAAGAAGGATGAGTTCTGGCTCAGTGTGTGCAGTGGACCTACATACAGGAGATGGAGGGAGCCGGGTTCATTTGTCTTCATTATCTCGGTCTCTGGGCCAGACTCGTGCCTGCTGTGAGAGCTGAGGCTGCTCTCGGAGCTCTCTGCATAAACATACATCCCCAAGATGTCTGTCCTTGCGCTGCCACAGCCCCAGCCCCAGCCTCTGTCACACAAGGTTAATTTCTCCTCAGTCTCCCCCTCTCCATTTTTCATAACCCCCGTATACATGCTATCCATCAGCCATCTTGCGGACGCTGTCTGGCAGGGCTGAGTACCTGCAGCAGCTCTCCAGAGTGCTGAATGGTAGGACCACAGAGCAGAGGGAGGGAGGGAGGGAGGGAGGGAGGGAGGGAGGGAGGGAGGGAGGGAGGGAGGGAGAGAGGGAGGGAGGGAGGGAGGGAGGGAGGGAGGGAGGGAGGGAGGGAGGGAGGGAGGGAGGGAGGGAGGGAGGGAGGGAGGGAGGGAGGGAGGGAGGGAGGGAGGGAGGGAGGGAGCAGGGGTGGGGGTGGGGCTACAGCAGCAGCAGTAGCCCTGCATGTCTAGGGTATCCTGATGGAGGCCATGGGGGTAGGGAAGGAAGGCAGGAAGGAGGGAGTGGTAGATTTACTGTAAACTGACATACGTTTCCAACTGGGAGAGGCTGAAGGGAAAAAAAACCTCTACGCTTGTATTGTCCAGAATAGAGAGACACAGAGAGATAATGTCTAGCTTATCTTTGAGTTATATTAACTGATTAACTTTGAAAATATACAACATCAATGTAAGTATAGTAATCAAGTAAAAAAATACTAAACACAAATTTCTGGTAAATGAGCTGGAGGCTTGGGTGCATAAACCACTATTACCAAAATTAAGGTTGGAGTGAAATCTCTGTTTGTGCGTATCTTATTTTATTTTGACATCAACCTAAAGGCGCAGGTTTATTTTATGAATAAAAATAAATAAAATAAACCATTACCTTCGTCATTGGTAGGAACCAGAAGATAAATTATGTCGTCCTGAAACCCGTGCCCTGCCCTATTCCACAACATCATGGCCAACACCTCCATCTGCTGGTCAAAGTTAGTCAGAAACATTGTGTGAATGAAATAAACAACAAAATAGCCACAGTTGCAAAACACTGATAGATAAAGAGCCCCTTACAGTACATGTAGTTATTCATTCACAAACACACAATATTTTATTATATTTTCCACATTGTTTATCCTTTCCAATTCCAAAATCACACTATCCATAATATTACAAACCATGATGTTGGCTACGAACAATGATTTCTGTAACAGGCCTACAACCTCAACTAGTGTCCTGATTGTCCTTACAAATGACAAAATCATAAGGTTTGGCTTAAACCAAAGTCAATATACCCAACTGAATGCTGCAGTTAGTGTAAAGGTCATCTAGATTGTCATGGAATAGAAGAGTCTTCAACGGCTTCCTATTTCATACAGAACTGAAACCCGAACCTTACACAGATATGGGCCTTCATTATGTGTGTGGCTGTGGTTACCGAAACCGGTCTGTTGAGAAGTATCAATGCAGAACTGTAACTGCCAATCAGTCTTTCTACAGCCCTTCCCTTCTTCTACCTGCCCCTACACCCCCTTCTTCTCCTGCCACTAGGAGGAATAGACACAGCCCTCCCCTTCTTCTCCTGGGAACTAGGAGGAACAGACACAGCCCTCCCTTCTTCTCCTGGGAACTAGGAGGAACAGACACAGCCCTCCCCTTCTTCTCCTGGGTTGCTAGGAGGGACAGGCACATCCCTCCCCTTCTTCTACCTGCCACTAGGAGGAAATAGACACAGCCCTCCCATTCTCTCCTGGGTGCTAGGAGGAACAGGCACAGCTCTTAACCTTCTTCTCCTGGGTGCTAGGAGGGACAGGCACATCCCTACCCTTCTTCTACCTGCCACTAGGAGGAATAGACACAGCCCTCCCCTTCTTCTCCCTGCCACTAGGAGGAATAGGCACAGCCCTCCCCTTCTTCTCCTGCCACTAGGAGGAATAGGCACAGCCCTTCCCTTCTTCTCTCTGCCACTAGGAGGAATAGACACAACCCTCCCCTTCTCTCTGCCACTAGGAGGAACAGACACAGCCCTCCCCTTCTTTTCCCTGCCACTAGGAGGAATAGACACAGCCCTCCCCTTCTTCTCCCTGCCACTAGGAGGAATAGACACAGCCCTCCCCTTCTTCTCCCTGCACTAGGAGGAATAGACACAACCCTCCCCTTCTCTCTGCCACTAGGAGGAACAGACACAGCCCTCCCTTCTTTCCCCTGCCACTAGGAGGAATAGACACAGCCCTCCCCTTCTTCTCCCTGCACTAGGAGGAATAGACACAGCCCTCCCTTCTCCCTGCCACTAGGAGGAATAGACACAGCCCTCCCCTTCTTCTCCCTGCCACTAGGAGGAATAGACACAGCCCTCCCCTTCTTCTCCCTGCCACTAGGAGGAACAGACACAGCCCTCCCCTTCTTTTCCCTGCCATTAGGAGGAATAGGCACAGCCCTCCCTTCTCCCTGCCACTAGGAGGAACAGACACAGCCCTCCCTTCTTCTCCCTGCCACTAGGAGGAATAGACACAGCCCTCCCTTCTCCCTGCCACTAGGAGGAATAGACACAGCCCTCCCCTTCTTCTCCCTGCCACTAGGAGGAATAGACACAGCCCTCCCTTCTCCCTGCCACTAGGAGGAATAGACACAGCCCTCCCCTTCTTCTCCCTGCCACTAGAGGAATAGACACAACCCTCCCCTTCTCTCTGCCACTAGGAGGAACAGACACAGCCCTCCCCTTCTTTTCCCTGCCATTAGGAGGAATAGACACAGCCATCCCCTTCTTCTCCCTACCACTAGGAGGAATAGGCACAGCCCTCCCTTCTCCCTGCCACTAGGAGGAACAGACACAGCCCTCCCCTTCTTTTCCCTGCCATTAGGAGGAATAGGCACAGCCCTCCTT
This sequence comes from Neosalanx taihuensis, assembly GCA_030340665.1. NCBI lineage: Eukaryota > Metazoa > Chordata > Actinopteri > Osmeriformes > Salangidae > Neosalanx > Neosalanx taihuensis. Next base: position 12,630,774 of record CM059298.1, read on the forward strand.
CTCCCTGCCACTAGGAGGAATAGACACAGCCCTTCCTTCTTCTCTCTGCCACTAGGAGGAATAGACACAGCCCTCCCCTTCTTCTCCCTGCCACTAGGAGGAACAGGCAACCCAACTGTGGGAGTGGGACAAGGAAGCTGGGATAAGAGATCCACAACAGGACAGGCTACTGCAGCAGATCCCGTTCAGACAGGACACTTTCCCGAAGACTTCTCTTACATGGACATTCAAAATGGCATCAAGTTCCATCAACGAAAGGAGGGGCGTTTGCACACAAAATTAATCGGTGAGTTCATCTATTGAACTTCGTTTGATTTCGGTTTTCCAGGACACAGATTGAGCAGGGTCTGGATTAGGGATATCACTGACAATAACCCGCGGAAGACTGAGACCGTCAGATTAGTCTGATTACTAGACTTGTTCATTGTGCAACTTCGATCGGAGCTACGATGACGTTAAGATTAAATTCATGAAATAAAACAACATGCATTCGTCCAGATAATTTGGTGTGAATGAATCATTGGCATTGCACTTGCTAAATAGCCTAGCCAACCAGGTTAGCTTTCTAGCTAGCTTTACTCAATGGGATTTAGGGCCAATTATCAGTGCACGGATCAAATGTCAATAAATGAGGAAATATTGAATCCCACACCTCTTTCTACCAAACTGGACGGTAATAATAGACTTTATGTGGTGGTTGTCACAGTGTTGCACTTGGTTATCGAGACAACTAAAGTTCAGGCATGCCATTGTTGTCAGGTCCATATTGACTCCATCCCATCTGTGGATGTGATCCATCTGTTCAGCATTTAACTGTTTGTGGAGAACACTGGAAATGGGAGGAAAGCGTTCCTCTGTTCCGGTGCTAATGCAGCGGACTCCATAAAGTCTCTGCCTGAATACATGAAGTAGTTTAAGTGCCTGCATACAAATCATCTGGTGTCAACTGGGTTGGATCACTCGCACTGCGCATGCTGATCTGAATGTTTCAGAGAAGTAAGACCCCAGCAAGACTAAAGCAATTTAATTCCACATAAGGCTCAGGATCAACATGTGTTTATATCCTGGCCAATCAGTGCCTTGACTTCCATACAATCCCAGTGACACCCCCCCCCCCCCCCCACCAGAGCCTCCTGCCTTCATTTGTGTGGCGTTCACCTCCATGAAGGCACTGAGAACATGAGAGAATTCCAGATAAACCCTATCTGCATCGCAGCATGCCGGTGCACAAACATACCGCAGATCTAACAAAAGTATTGTGATGTAAGGAGACAGCAGGCATGCAAGCCGTCAACAACAGGACCTGCCCATACCAGACTGGCCCATACCAGACTGGCCCATACCAGGATACCAGGATCTCACAGACATCAGCAGGCAGTATCTCTGGAATAGCTCCACTCCAACATGTTTATGAAACGGGGAAAACTGCAGTATGATGAGTTGGCCCAGCAGTCAGCACTAAACCAATAGGTTTCGTTTGCAGACGTGCAGAGGTTGCAGGTTCCCTTCATGTTTATTCTTCTCCGCACTCATTTCTGTCCTCAGTCTTCAGCTTCGGGCTCCCCTCCGGGATCCAGATCTATTGTTTCTGCTCAGGATACAGGAAAAGGGTGTGAGTTGCTGGTCTGGTTATGGCCCTTGGAGTTGCAAGCTTCCCCATTTCCTGTGTTAAATACAAGCTGAATGTGAGGAGGCCAACTTGTAGGCTTGTCCTCGCATGCTGACCTGTCGATGCTACTGTACGTTATATACGTGAAACCTACAGCCACACATTTCCTGTCAGAAAGCTTGTAGTAGGAGGAAAAGTGGGAAGTGTTGAGGGGAATTGTTTCGTCCAGAGATTTTCTTTTGTTGGATTGAATGTGTGCTATGCGTGGAAAAAAAATACCAATATTGGGACTGTGACAAGGGGTCGGGGGAGCCTTTGTGTACGCTGAAGGAAAATGAAGAAACGGCCCGCTAGTACTCTGGAGGAGCAGCTGCACCTTCTCTCTCAGAGGATTCTCGGAGTGCATGCGTCTTTGTCCCTCTGTAAGCCGTCCTAACTGTTGCTCTGTAAAGGCCACGGTTCGAGTTATGGCTCTCTGCCTGGTGTTGGCAGTCTGCTGGTCTGACGCTTCTCTGGGAAATCTGGCTTGAATGCGGTTCGCAACAGCTGCTGGCTTTCAGCATAGCTACCGGTACCAGCTGCTGGAGACAGTGGGAGAGAGCTCATAGAATCTTCCTCAGAATCTTATGAAAGTCTTATATTAATAGTTCTGAACACGAATGGCTTCTCATCAGTTTGAAAAACCCTTTCCCGCATAATGTCTTTTGGGGTTTGTTTTCACGGTTACGGCAAATTCATTCGTCGATGCCATCTGATTTGGGTTAGCGTATCTGCAGACAATCCAAATAAAGCTTCGTGATCTGAATGCGCATGATGGTGAAGAGGCAATTAGATTTTTTGGGACATTGCTAGAGTTCTTTATTTTATTCTCATCTCGCATAAGAGCTTGATGATCTGTAATTGCATACAAGCACATGTATGCCTGCACATGGATGCACAAACACATTGACAGACACACACACACACACACACACACACACACTGACAGACACACGCACACACACACACACACACACACACACACACACACACACACACACACACACACACACACACACACACACACACACACACACACACACACACACACACACACACTCATACAGTGCCTGTCTACTTGCTTGAAAGGCTGTATTTTCCAGCATGGATTCTATAAAGATCACTGACCCAACGTCCATCTGTCACCAACCTCATATTATCTTCTGCCCGATAATAAAAACATAATAAATCTACCTTCGTTCCCAGCCTAGTCATCTGTCCGTATCTCTTAATGTGCTCGATGACACGCATGTCCGTCTGTTTGTGTGGCAGGACCGTGGCAGCGGAGGTGAGGAAGCAGGTGTCCAGAGATTACGGCTCCCCTCAGCTGTCCAAGAAGAGACCAGGGGCCCCACCAGCCTGTGAGTCTCTCCTCACCGGCCCCTTTCTCCACGCACCTTGCCGCTGTCCTGTTGAGAACGTCTCACCGTGGCTGGGTGCCTCTCTCCGCAGGTGCCTCTGACCGAGGTGGTGGAGCCTTTGGACTTTGAGGAGTATGTGAGGCAGCCATGCCCCGGGGGCTGAGCCTGGGCCCCTGCGCCAGCTGATGGAGTTCCCCCAGGATGACCTGGAGCTTCTCCTGCAGGAGAGAGAGTGCACGACGCTGGAGCCCCCTCTGCCTGCGGAGGAGTAAGATGCTGGCACGCACACACACAGAGACACACACACAGAGACACACACAGACACACACACAGAAACACACTGAGACACACAGAGACCACACACACAGAGACACACACAGACACACACACAGAAACACACTGAGACACACAGAGACACACACACAGATACACCTACACACACAGACACACACATAGACACACACAGACACAGAGACAGACACACACACAGAGACACACACAGAGACACACATACACACACACACACACACACACAGGCACAGACACGCACAGACACAAACACAGAGACACACACACACACACAGAAACATACACACACAGAGACACACACAAAGACACACAGGCGCAGAGAAACACACACACTCACCAAAGTACATCTCTGCGCGCCAGATAAACAGCATTACAGGCCACTTGCCGTGCTTAAAGGAGTGCTCTGCCTCCATCAATATGGATGACGCGCTACATAATAGATGTGCTTCTCCGCGCAGCACGCTCGACCCCAGAGTGAGAGATGCCCTGGCGGTCTACACGGACGACTGGCTGATCATCCAGAGGAAGTGAGCAATGTCGCCGCCGCGTCCGAAGCGCTTCTCTTGTCACGCTCAGGGTTCCACCGCGTTCTCGAGATGTTCTAGCTGTGCCGTCTCCCCCCCTGAGGGTCATGTTTTGGTGCCCGCAGGTACCAGCGCTACAGCACCGCCCACACGCCCCACAGCTCCGAGCGCCAGAGGGAGAGGCAGAGAGGCCTGGTCAAGCAGACCTTCGAGCTGGACCAGATGGCTGCCGCCGAGCGTCAGGATGACCAGGTAGCTGGAGCTTCTCCGAACCCGGCTTGGTGGAATGTTCCAGACTAATCGTATGGAATGTGCTGGGGATAGGGCTCTACACACAGCACGGTTCAGACTGTTAAGCTTGCGACAGGAGAGGTTATCGTCTCCAAATTCTTAGCGTAGGAACTGTCAAGTGGTTGAGCGGTGAGGGAATCAGGCTAGTAATCAGAAGTCTGCACTGTTTGAATCCCGGCTCTGCCAATATGACGTTGTGTCCTTGGGCAAGGCACTTCACCCTACTTGCCTCAGGGGGGGAATGTCCCTGTACGTCCTGGATAAGAACGTCTGCTAAATGACTACATGTACATGTAATGTAACTGTGAAATGATACCTTGTTCTTCAGACACTCAAACAAGGTCAAACACTCTCTTTCTGTGTGTGTGTGTGTACATCAGAATAAATAAATAAATATTCATTTAGCAGGCGCTTTTATCCAAAGCGACTTACATTAAGTACAGGGACATTCTCCCTGAGGCAAGTAGGGTGAAGTGCCTTGCCCAAGGACACAACATCACATAGCCACAGCCGGGGTTCGATCTCACAACCTTCCGCTCATGAGGCCAACACCTTAACCCGCTGGCTAAACCGTCTGACTCCCTTAGGATGATGCGAAGAGACGGTCGGTGTCCCTGGACGACACGCCGCGGGGCAGCTGGGCCTCCAGCATCTTTGACCTGAAGAACTCCTCCCCCGACGCCCTGCTGCCTTCGGTCCTGGAGCGGACGGCCGCCGAGGAGATGGATCGGCGCAACGCAGAGGCTCGCCTGCAGGGGCGCCATCCGGACCTGCTGGGGCTCTACCCTCCTCCAGACGAGGTCAGACCGGAACCTGCAAAAAGCTGCCGAACAGATCGGGGTTTCATACGGTGTCTTTGTTAAGGAGCTGTCGAAGTTTGGAACTTGGGGAAAATCCCTGAATGTTATCATTCTTTCTTTCGTTATCTTACATCTGTTTTCACTCTCTTTCTTTCTTTGTCTATATATCCCTCACCCTCTCTCGCCCTCTCTCTCTCTCTCGCCCTCTCTCTCTCTCTCTCTCTCACCTCTCTCTCTCTCTCTCTCTCCTCGCCCTCTCTCTCTCTCTCTCTCTTCCTGCCGCCCCCCCCCCCCCTCTTCTTTTATATCTCTGCACACACGCTGCGTCGGTCTCCCTGTTGCCATGGCGCCTGCTCAAACACGGGTGTTTGTGTTCTCACGGGGGCGTGCGGGGCGGCAGGACGAGGCCGTGGAGCGATGTTCCGTTCCCGAGGTGCCGAAGGAACACTGCGGTCAGCGGATCATGGTCAAGTGCCTGTCCCTGAAGTGAGTCCCCCGTCCCTCACACGCCCGCTAAAGTCACCCCCCGCGGCCCCTTCGTGCTTCCGGGCGACAGATTAGATTAGATTCTTCTTTATTGTCATTACGCAGGTACAAGTACCCTATACCCTGTATATTCTGATTATACTGTTCATACTGTGTATATTCTGAGTGTACCATTATTATATTCTGTTGTAATAACTGTTTGGCACTTCTGGTTGGATGCTAACTGTATTTCGTTACCCTGTACTTGTACCTGTGTAATGACATTAAAGTTAGTAGGGTCAGTAGGTCAGATAGCTCAACGGTTAAGGCGTTGGCCTGAGATATCGGAAGGTTAGTGAGATCGAGCCCCGGCTGTGGCTATGTGACGTTGTGTCCTTGGGCAAGGCACTTCACCCTACTTGCCTCAGGGAGAATGTCCCTGTACTTTGGATAAAAGTGTCTGCTAAATGAATACATGTAAATTTAATCTAATCTAACAAGTACAGGGTAATGAAGTACAGTAGTGGGACAGTAGTTGTGCAGTACAGTAGTGGGACAGTAGTTGTGCACGAGCCGCCATCTTGGTTCAACCCCGATGACACCTCTGCCGCCGCCTCTTTCAGATTTGAAATTGAGATCGAGCCGATTTCGGGACCCTGGCCTTGTACGACGTGAAGGAGAAGAAGAAGGTGAGCCGCCCGAAGCTGTCGACCAGCGCGTGGCAGATCGAATGTGGCCGCTGTGTTTATCTAACGCACATGACCCGGTCAGTTGCCACGGTGAAGCTATTGCCTGTGCATGACTGATCCTATTACCGCACCACTCCGCAGCGTCTTGTGGTTTTGAATCAGCCCCCCCCCCCGCCCCCCGTCACCCTCCCCTCCGAAACATAATTAGAATCCCTTGACTTCCATTCCCCTCTAGATGGTGACACTCTCCCCCTCCTCTCCCCCCCCTCTCCCCCCTATCCTCTCTCCCCTCTCCTCTCTCCCCCTCCCCCCCTCCTCTCTCCCCCCCTCCTCTCCCCCTCTCCTCTCCCCCCCTCCTCTCTCCCCCCTCCCCCCCTTCTCTCCCCCCCTTCTCTCCCCCCCTCCTCTCGCCCCCCTCCCCCCCTCCTCTCGCCCCCCTCCTCTCCCCCTCTCCTCTCCCCCCCTCCTCTCTCCCCCCTCCCCCCCTTCTCTCTCCCCTCTCCTCTCTCCCCCTCCCCCCCCTCCTCTCTCCCCCCTCCTCTCCCCCTCTCCTCTCCCCCCCTCCTCTCTCCCCCCTCCCTCCCCTTCTCTCCCCCCCTTCTCTCCCCCCCCTCCTCTCTCCCCCTCTCCCCCTCCTCTCCCCCCCCTCCTCTCCCCCCCCCTCCTCCCCCCCCTCCCCCCCTCCCCCCCTTCCTCTCTCCCCCCCCTCCCCCCCCTCCCCCCCCTCCTTTCCCCCCGTCCTCTCCTCCCCCCCTTCTCCCCCCCCCTCCTCTCCCCCGCCCCCCCTCTCTCCCCCCTCCTCGCTCCCCCCCTCCCTTCTTCCACGGGCACCTGCGTTCCCCAGATCTCGGAGGACTTCCACTTCGACCTGAACTCGGACCAGATGAAGACGCTGTTGAAGCCGCACACCCCTCACACGGCCATCTCCACCCTGGCCCGCTCCGCCATCTTCTCCCATCACCTACCCCTCTGCAGACATCTTCCTGGTCATCAAGGTACAGTCGGCACCGGACAACCCCCCCCCCCCTCATATCATATCCCATCAAAACACCCTTCTGATACAGTATCAATTCTCAGTTCCTGGGATTTTAGGACTTATTAAAAACAAAATTAGTTAGTTAGTTTGTTTATTTTTTCTTCGGTCCATAAAAAAAATAAAATACAAAAACATTAATAAAGAACAAAAACATTTTACAGACCGAAAGGGTTTAGGCTGAAGTTTAACACACTTAACACTATACACACAGGCACATATAACACTTTGTATATGCATAAATATGTATAATATACACATAAACAGACACAAACAGTTACTGATCTGTACAAACGCACTCACACAAATCACCATTACACTCTTATGAGACTCTCTAGTTGTTTGGAATCCATCTAGTACTGTTTCTGATTACAGTTCTGGCAAGAATATCATCGTTATGTTATTTAGACATCGGCTTGAACCATTTGCATACTGAATCATTTCACATGGCCAAAAACTAATGGATCTGTGGTTGACTTCATGAAGTTCATCGAAGTTCAATGAAACATCAGTCGACAATTTGGAGGTGGGGGGGGGGGGGGGGGGTTAATTATAATTGTAAGTTTTATAATAAACCGTCTGTTATGTATTTATATGATGGCTTATGTGTTTCAGCTGGAGAAAGTCCTTCAGCAGGGCGACATTGGGGAATGCTGTGAACCGTACATGGTGATGAAGGAGTCGGATTCATCCAAGGTAAAGATCCTGACTGCCCTGGATGGTGAAGGGGGTTAATGACACATCCTGCTGTGCAGTCAGAGGCTTGCAGCATCCAGCCGTCTGGCAGTGCTGCTGGGAATGGGTTCTGCTCCATCAGGGCCTGGGATGGAATCCCTTCTCTCCCCTTCTCTAACCTTGTCTGTACTCTCTCTCTTTCTGTGTCTATCTCTCTGTATCGCTCTACATTCCCCTCTCTCTCTCTGTCTCCTTCTCTCTCTGTCTGTATATCTTTCTCACCCTCTCTCTCTTTGTCCGTATATCTCTCTCGCCCTCTCTCTCTCTTTCTCTGTCTATATCTCTCTCCCCCTCTCGCTCTCTCTCTCTCTCTCCGTCTACATCTCTCCGCCCTCTCTTTTTCTGTCTGTACATCTCTCTCGCCCTCTCTCTTTCTTTCTTTGTCTATATATCCCTCACCCTCTCTCTATTTGTCTGTGTATCTCTCGTCTTCTCTCTCTGTCTGTATATCTCTCGCCCTCTCTCTCTCTCTCTCTCTCTCTCTCTCTCTCTCTCTCTCTCTCTCTCTCTCTCTCTCTCTCTCTCTCGCCCTCTCTCTCGCCCTCTCTCTCGCCCTCTCTCTCTCGCCCTCTCTCTCTCTCTCTCTCTCTCTCTCGCCCTCTCTCTCTCTCGCCCTCTCTCTCGCCCTCTCTCTCGCCCTCTCTCTCTCTCGCCCTCTCTCTCCCTCTCTCTCTCTCTCTCTCGCCCTCTCTTCTCTCTCTCTCTCTCTCTCTCTCTCGCCCTCTCTCTCTCTCTCTCTCTCTCGCGCCCTCTCTCTCTCTCGCCCTCTCTCTCGCCCTCTCTCTCGCCCTCTCTCTCTCTCTCGCCCTCTCTCTCTCTCTCTCTCTCGCCCTCTCTCGCCCTCTCTCTCTCTCTCTCGCCCTCTCTCGCCCTCTTCTCTCGCCCTCTCTCGCCCTCTCTCTCTCTCTCTCTCGCCCTCTCTCGCCCTCTCTCTCTCTCTCTCTCTCTCTCGCCCTCTCTCGCCCTCTCTCTCTCTCTCGCCCTCTCTCGCCCTCTCTCTCTCTCTCTCTCGCCCTCTCTCGCCCTCTCTCTCTCTCTCTCTCGCCCTCTCTCGCCCTCTCTCTCTCTCTCTGTCTTCAGCACAAGGAGAAGCTGGAGAAGTTGCGTCTGCAGGCGGAGCAGTTCTGCGGCCGTCTGGTTCCTTCCACATGCCCTTCGCCTGGACGGCCATCCACCTCCTGAACATCGTGAGCAGCGTGGCGGGCTGGACCGCTCCGACCCGGACTCCGACTCGGGTACGTCCTCCTGCCCCCGCCCTCGTATCACCGTATCGGGGGAGGGGAGTCCTGCGTGGGGCCCAGCTCTGGGGGACAGGACACGTTCCCCCAAGGCTCTGAATACGTTCTCTTCCCCTTCCCGTCAGAACGCAAAGGCCACGCACGTGGAACGAGAGGAAGAAGAAAGGATTGGAGCGGATGAGTGTGGGGGATGACATGTGTAACTTGCCACCTTCCGTCCGGCCACCCTCACGGTCACCAACTTCTTTAAGCAGGTCAGTTGGGGTCTGTTGCTGTCTTAGTGTGGTTGTGTTGGTTGATTGGCAGATCTATACGTGTGAGTGCTTTGCTTACGTTTCCAGTTTTTGTAATAATCAGCTGTGTGTGTGTGTGTGTGTGCGCGTGTGTGTGTGTGAAGGAGGGAGATAGGCTGAGTGACGAGGATCTCTACAAGTTCCTGGCAGACATGCGTAGACCATCGTCAGTTCTCCGTAGACTGAGGCCTGTTACAGGTTAGAGGCACACACACACATACACACACGCACACACACACACGCACACACACACACCACACACACACTGAGGTCTCAAATGCATCCCATGAAGTCCACCCTCATCAGTGTAACTCCAGCCCCTCCTGTGTGTCTGCAGCCCAGCTAAAGATCGACATCTCCCCAGCCCCTGACTCCCCTCACTACTGTCTGTCCCCCGAGCTGCTCCACGTCAAGCCCTACCCCGACCTCCGCGTGCGCCCCACCAAGGAGGTGCTGGAGTTCCCCGCTCGCTACGTCTACACCCCCCACACCACGTACAGGTCAGCACACACACACACACACGCACACACCAGACATTCCTCCCAAAAGGCAGGCTGTCACGATGAATCGACGCACTCCAAGTAACGTAAACCTCAAAATTGATTAGATTAGATGAGATTCAGCTTTATTATCATTACACAGGTACAAGGACAGGTTAATGAAATACAGTTAGCATCCAACCAGAAGTGCAAAACAGTTAGTATAAGCAGAATATAGCAGTTATTATAAGCAGAATATACAGAGTATGTACAGGGTGATTGGTAGTGATTTGGTAGCAACAAATATACTGCTGTGTTGTATTAATTTCATCAATTACAAACATATCTAAATACAGTGGGTCATTCATTCTGATGGGTTACTGTATGCTAGGGAGTGTTGCATGCTGTTTCTGTTCAGATCGCTGGGTTCTCCTGTCAGGCAGGAAGCGCTTGCGTCCCTTTAGAATCGATCCCCCCAGGGCTAGTTCCTGGCCCGGGTCTGCAAACGACAACAACAACATGACCGATTCGCTCAAGCAAGCAGGGTCAGCTGCTCTGGATAGACGTTCCTATCTTCCACAGCTTAGGTCGGCTTCTTGGTCTGAAGTTCCAGGTTCCGCTTCTGGTTCCACTTCTCAGAGCTCTTCAGAACGTCCGAGTGCTTGATATCCTTCTCCCCCCCAAAAAAACATGAAAGGTGTCTTTTGAAGTTTTTGAACAAATCCCGTACCTCCTGAGCTAGCCTGCATGTTGAAAGGGGAACCAGGTAGGTGAGCGGTTAGGGAGTTGGGCTGCTAATCAGAAGGTTCCTGGTTTGAAATCCCGGCAGCGCCAACATGACGTTGTGTCCTTGGGCGAGGCACTTCACCCTGCTCGCCTCAGGGGGGGAATGTCCCTGTACTTGCTGTTAGTCTCTCTGGATAAGAGCGTCTGCTGAATGGCTGAACGGAAAGGTAGCGCTCGTTCTCCAGGTTTGTCTCCAGGTTGGCCACCTTCTTCGGCGGCCTCTTCCTCCTATTCCACCGCGTGCCAACTTGCCCTTGGTGCACTCCGCTTGAGCGCACAGCCCAGCCACCTGGCCCTGCCCAGGGAGAGCCTGTCAGCTCCTCCCTCCTGCCCCCTCCCCTCACACTGAGCTGGGACCAGCTGGTAGCTGACCGCACCTCAACACGTACTTGCCGTCGGGCTCTCTCTTAACTCGACCTTCCTATGTTCTGCAAATCGGTCTAGAGCGTTTAAACAGGAAGTAGAGGTGCGCTAAAAACAGCTGTGTTTTAGTCTCAGTTTCAGTCTCTGAAGCGAGGCTGTTTCCTTCGCGTTTGGCAAGGGGAGAAAGGGGAGAAAGGTTGTTATGTCTGTTCCGCTGCTCTGCGCTCCCCCCCGGACGCTACAACAGAACAGAAGCTTAACAGAAGCTTATCTGAATGAGATTCCAGCTACCTGGCGTAACCGTCTTTAGCTTGAAGGCTTCAGTGCAGCAAGCCCACCCGCATCCACAACTTAGTCAGCCCAAACGCTGCTGTTAAAACGAGTCGGAACGTTCGTCTGCGCGAGCCCGAGAGCTCTGGGATAACAGAGAGTGTGGAGGGGAAGCGGAAAGGGGGGAAGGGGGCCCTTCCAGAACCTTCTCCTGACTCCTCAGGGAGCTGGTGATGCGGCCGATCTCGGCGCCCCGGTAGATTTGGTGGAGGGACCGGCTGAACTGGAGCACGCCGCACATCAGCACGTTCACCTGGTTCTGCGGGGCCGCCTTCCCCTCCGCCTTCCTGGGCGCGGCGAGGGCGAGGGTCAGGCACGCACACCCGACACAGGTTCACCCTCATCTGGAAAGATTCGAAATGGAGGCCGACCGAGGTTCTCTCTGAAGAATCAATACGACAGAATCCAATTCTCCGACCGCCTAATAGTTTATGGTGGAGCCTCTCCTGGAAGTGATTTTCACGTGTTTGGTTGTTATCTTTATTGGATTAGAGACTAGGTGTACAACAGTGCTGTGAAATATTAGCTCAGTGGCAGACCAATCAGAGCAGTCCCAGTTGCCTGAGTCAGAATGACCTTGAAGTTTCACTCAACCCCTGAAATAGATCAATTCTTGGGCTCTGAATACTTTTGATTTACACAATCCCTCCTCTCAGTCTATCTATAACCATCCATTATAAATCCCAGGATATTTTCTTTGAGAGATACTTGATAGTGGATAACGAGCAACAGAATAACGCCAGTGACTCTTTCTTGACTTGGGAGAGGATTCCAGGTCAATCACGCGTCATGCCTATGTGAGCGACCTTACGCAGAGGTCAAACCATCTTGTCCACTTCAAGGACTGTCCGGATTGACAGATGGAGGGTTCTGTTGTTTTGGCCAGTCTGTAGTCCTGCCTGTCCCCCCCCCCCCCACAGTCTTTATACATGGCATAAATCTGGACAGGATTGGCCGCAGGGTTGCTGTGTCCTTTACTGTTTACAGGAAACACACGCAGACTCTCACCACCTCTCTCGCGCGTCACTCGTTTGATTTATTTAGCATAAAGGCATGTTACTCTGCATACAGCGCTGGAAATTTGCTGCCTCAGCAGCTCCTGCCAAAGTAAATCCCTTGTCTGCGCAAACTTCCATGGCGAATAAAAAACAGTTCTGATTCAGATAGAATTGTGTCTCATTTTTTTTTCCTCTCCAGTTTGGGCAGCCTGGCTGTTTTTAAACCTTCAGGGACCTTCTTGGTATTTCGCAGGCAAGGGCTGAGAAATCGCGTTTGGCAGAAGATACGTAGGCAAGCGTAACGGAGGCCAGCTGGTAGTAGCTGTGAGCGTAAACCTCACTCCTCTGATCTGAAAGGATTCTCCAGTGACTGACGCTAGAGGTTGCAGCTTTTAGCCTCCTTGTTAGAGCGTCGTCTCCCATGCCGGAGACCCGGGTTCGAGGCCTCGCGAAGTGCAGCTCTCAGCAAGCGGACCTGGTGGGAGGGGTTACACAAACACTGTTGACCAGTGGTTCTCAACCCTGGTCCTCAAGGCCCCAACCCCGTCCTGCATGTTTTAGATGTTTCCCTTGCTCCAACACACCCTGATTCAAATGAATGGGTCCTTATGAAGCTCAGCAGAAGCCTGATAATGACAATGTATTTGAATCAGGTGGGTTGGAGCAGGGAAACATCTAAATCATGCAGGACAGTGGGCCCTGAGGACCAGGGTTGAGAACCACTGTGTAGACAACCTGGAACCGGCATGCCTTGACCTGATATCCCAGAAGCTGTTCTGTCGTGAAGTCACCCCCCCCTCTCCCCTTCCTCCCCCCCCCTCTCCCCTTCCTCCCCCCCCTCTCCCCTTCCTCCCCCCACCCCCCTCTCCCCTTCCTCCCCCCACCCCCTCTCCCCTTCCTCCCCCCACCCCCCTCTCCCCTTCTTCCCCCCACCCCCTCTCCCCTTCCTCCCCCCACCCCCTCTCCCCTTCCTCCCCCCACCCCTCTCCCCTTCCTCCCCCCACCCCCTCTCCCCTTCCTCCCCCCACCCCCCTCTCCCCTTCCTCCCCCCACCCCCTCTCCCCTTCCTCCCCCACCCCCTCTCCCCTTCCTCCCCCCACCCCCTCTCCCCTTCCTCCCCCACCCCCCCTCCCCTTCCTCCCCCCACCCCCTCTCCCCTTCCTCCCCCACCCCCCCTCCCTGTGCCCTCCGCAGGAACCTGCTCTACATCTACCCCCAGAGTCTGAACTTCAGCAGTCGCCAGGGCTCGGTCAGGAACATCGCTGTGAAGGTCCAGTTCATGGCAGGGGAAGACCCCAGCCAGGCCATGGGGGTGAGGGGCTCCACCAATCACACGCCGGGGAGGATGCAGTGTCGTCATGACAATGGCATCCCACCCCACAGAGACAGGCCCATGGGCTATGAAAGCTGAGGTCTCCCTGTTTGACTAGGTCCCCCCCCCCCCCCACACCCCCTACAATAACGTCCATTGTGTGCACAGCTGGGTTATATTAGGATCCTTGCAGTCTTGGTTTCTGGAAACTACAGTATGTTTGATTAGTCGATATATTTTTTTAATGGTGTGATTTTTAGAGTTCAGACAAAGTGTGTGTGTGTGGTTGGGGGGGGGGGGGCTGTTACCAGCCTATGGGAAATGACTAAACGAGGTGTCCAATCAATTTAAATAGTTGTATATTATTTAATGCATTCATAAATACACAAGGACAGTTACTTAGTAGAATTAACACGAACAATATCGGAAAAGTGACTTGTGTTTTTCTCGTATTTTTACAAACAGGACAATGACACTCCATACACATGTTTTGCCAGTAGATTACATCACGCTTGTTTTGACTACCTTATCCTTGAGATCAGATCTGCTTGAGATACAGCGTGTGATTTCGGGTCCACCTCCCGCCGCTAAAACCAAAGAGAAAGCCCGCCTGACGTCATCTGACCGGATCTTTTCCCCTCTCAAACAGGTCATCTTCGGGAAGTCCAGCTGCGCCGAGTTCATAAAGGAAGCCTACACACCAGTCATCTACCACAACAAGTACAAACACCCCTCAGTCTTTAGTTAGATACAGATCCTCATTAGATTAGATTCAACTTTATTGTCATTACACAGGTACAAGTACAGGGTAACGAAATACAGTTAGCGTCCAACCAGAAGTGCAAAACAGTATAAGCAGAATATATCAGTTATAAGCAGAATATACAGAATATATACAGGTAATAAAAGTGATTTGGTAGCAACAAAATCGTACATTGTACAAAATGTTACAGTATTTTTACAGAGTTTACAGTGTTGTATGTACAGATAGTGCAAAATGGTACTATATGCAGATATGCAAAATGAAACAGATAGTGGGAGTCGTGGCTCAGCGGTTAAGGTGTTAGGCTCATGATCGGAAGGTTGTGAGTTTGATTCCTGGCTGTGGCTACATGACGTTGTGTCCTTGGGAAAGGCACTTCACCCTACTTGCCTCAGGGAGAATGTTCCTGTACTTACTGTAAGTTGCTCTGGATAAGAGCGTCTGCTAAATGAATACATCAATATGTCAATGTAAAATGTAATAGTGCAAGTATAGGGAAATGATACAGAAATGATACATCATCAACCCCTTTCCACAAGCTCACCTCCCTGCCCTCCCTCTCCCTCCTTCCCCCCTCCCCAGGTCCCCGGAGTTCTACGAGGAGGTCAAGATGAAGATTCCAGCCAACCTGACGGATAACCACCACCTCCTGTTCACCTTCTACCACATCAGCTGCCAGCCCAAGCAGAACACGCCGCTGGAGACCCCGGTGGGCTACACGGTGAGTCCAGCATGCTGGGAGGGGCTGAGGTCCCAGGGCTGAGGTCCCAGGGCTGAGGTCACAGGGCTGAGGTCACCAGGGCTGAGGTCCCAGGGCTGAGGTCCCAGGGCTGAGGTCACCAGGGCTGAGGTCCCAGGGCTGAGGTCCCAGGGCTGAGGTCCCAGGGCTGAGGTCCCAAGGCTGAGGTCCCAGGGCTGAGGTCCCAGGGCTGAGGTCCCAAGGCTGAGGTCCCAGGGCTGAGGTCCCAAGGCTGAGGTCCCAGGGCTGAGGTCCCAAGGCTGAGGTCCCAGGGCTGAGGTCCCAGGGCTGAGGTCACCAGGGCTGAGGTCCCAGGGCTGAGGTCACCAGGGCTGAGGTCCCAGGGCTGAGGTCCCAAGGCTGAGGTCCCAGGGCTGAGGTCCCAAGGCTGAGGTCCCAGGGCTGAGGTCCCAAGGCTGAGGTCCCAGGGCTGAGGTCCCAGGGCTGAGGTCACCAGGGCTGAGGTCCCAGGGCTGAGGTCACAGGGCTGATGTCACCAGGGCTGAGGTCCCAAGGCTGAGGTCCCAGGGCTGAGGTCCCAAGGCTGAGGTCCCAGGGCTGAGGTCCCAGGGCTGAGGTCACCAGGGCTGAGGTCCCAGGGCTGAGGTCACCAGGGATGAGGTCACAGGGCTGAGGTCCCAGGGCTGAGGTCACCAGGGATGAGGTCACAGGGTTGAGGTCACCAGGGCTGAGGTCACCAGGGCTGAGGTCACCAGGGATGAGGTCACCAGGGCTGAGGTCACAGGGCTGAGGTCACAAGGCTGAGGTCCCAGCTGTGCTGCCAGGCCAGGCTGCCTCAGATCTGAGCCCCTGCTCCTCTCTGCTCCCCTACAGTGGATCCCTCTCATGCAACATGGCCGCCTTCGCACCGGCTCCTTCAGTCTTCCTGTCTCTGTGGAGAAGCCGCCGCCCAGCTACTCTGTCCTCACACCGGATGTAAGTATGTGTGTATCTGTGGGTGTGGGTGTGTGTGTGTGTGTGTGGGTGGGTGGGTGTGTGGGTGTGTGGGAGTGTGGGTGTGTGTGAGTATGTATCTGTGACGGTGTGTGCGTGTATCTGTGACTGTGTGTGTGTGTGGGTGGGTGTGTGGGAGTGTGGGTGTGTGTGAGGATGTATCTGTGACGGTGTGTGTGTGTATCTGTGACTGTGTGTGTGTGTGTGTGCGCGTGTGTGTGCGTGTGTGCGTGTGTGCGTGTGTGCGTGTGTGTGTGTGTGTGTGTTGACCTACCCAGTGTCTCTCGTCACTCAGGTTCAGCTTCCAGGCATGAAGTGGGTAGACAACCACAAAGGAGTGTTTAATGTGGAGGTGACAGCTGCATCATCTGTTCATACTCAGGTCTGCGCACAACCCACCTCTACACACACACACACACACAAACAGTCACACACACACTCACACTCACACACACTCACACACACACACTCACACACACACGCTCAAACAGTCACACGCACACACACACACACACACACACTCAAACAGTCACACACACACACACACACACTCAAACAGTCACACACACACTCACACTCACACACACACGCTCAAACAGTCACACACGCACACACACACCCTCACACAGTCACACACACACACACACACACACTCAAACAGTCACACACACACACACTGTCACACTCACACACAGTCACACATACACTCTAACACAGCCACAGATACACACACACATTCACATACACACTCACACCCTCACACACACACTCACACACACTTTCTTCCTGGCTAATTATGCCTCTCTTGTCATACCTTCTACACCAATGGTCCCCAACCCTGGCCCTCAGGGGCCACTGTCCTGCATGTTTTAGATGTTTCCCTGCTCCAACACACCTGATTCTAAATAAAGGGTCATTATCAGGCTTCTGCTGAGCTTCATAATGACCCATTCATTTGAACCAGCTGTGTTGGAGCAGGGAAACATCTAAAACATGCAGGACAGTGGCCCCTGAGGGCCAGGGTTGGGGACCCCAGTCCTAAACCGCGGTGCGTGTGTGCGTGTGTGTTGGCAGGATCCTCACCTGGATAAGTTCTTCACGCTAGTGTACGTCCTGGAGGAATACTCGTTCCCCTTCCGTCTGAAGGACGTCATCATCAGCGAGGCCAACGTGGAGGGCGAGCTGAAGGCCAGCATGGGGGCCCTGCGGGGGGCGCTGCTGGACACCTGCGTCCGCTTCCTGCACCAGCTGCTCAGCAAACTCATCCTGCTCATCGTCCATCCCCCCGTCATCGCCGGACAGATAGGTGAGCCTCCCCCTGGCTTCCCCGGGCGGCCATTTTGGGGGAGTCAGATGGCTCAGCGGGTTAAGGCGTTGGGCTCGTGATCGGAAGGTTGTGTGTTCGATTCCCGGCTGTGTCTACATGATTTTGTGTCCTTAGGCAAGGCACTTCACCCTACTTGCCTCAGGGGGGAATGTCCTTGTACTTGCTGTAAGTCGCTTTGGATAAAAGCGTCTGCTAAATGAATAATTATCTTTATTTATCTTGATTTAGTTTCCCTCATTCCCCCACAACCCTAACACTCACCCTCACCTCCCTCCTCCTCTCACCCGTTTCGTCTCAGTGAACCTGGGCCGAGCTGCCTTCGAGGCCATGGCTCTTCTGGTGAACCAGATCCATAAGAACCTGGAGGGGAACCAGGACCAACATGGCCGCAACAACCTGCTGATGTCCTACATCCACTACTGCTTCCACCTGCCCAGCACCGATCCAGCCATGCCCCCTGCTGGTGAGTGACCCCTGGGCCCCAACAGCCAGACCCCCTGGGTAATCAGCCTCCACAAGGCACCGAGACGGCTCTCCAGTTTAGCGTTGAGATCCGTTAGCACTGTCCTGCAGCTAGCAGAAGATCGATCGTCGGCGAGGGCGTTTTGGCATCCGTTGCCGCGGCAACTGTCTCAAAACCAGACCCGCCCTCTTCCTCCTCAGCCGCCGGATCCCCGGCCTACGAGCTGCCGATCCACTACGCCACGTTGTCGAGGGCGACGGCGCGTCCCAGCAGCCTCCACCTGTCCCGCTCCAAAAGCATCAGCAACTCCAACCCCGACCTGGCCTCCTCCCCCACCTCCCCCGACGAGGAGGTCCAGAGGATCATAGGCAGCAAGGTCAGCCTCTACGTATCTATGGGAACCAAGACTTCCTGTTCTGCCTCGCAGCGATGAATGCTATTTGGTTCAGTTCAGGTTCAGGGGTGGGATTCGTGCCTACCATGTGCGGGGCCTGGGTTCGATTCCCGGGGGGGGGGGGGGGGGGTTCGATTCCTGGCTAATACATTGAACAATTCCCCCACTGCGGGACTTATAAGGGAATACTGTTTGTTTCTCATTTGGAATCATGTTTTTTTAACAGTATATACTGCCTAGTGTGTAATAGCATGTGTTCCACTGCTGTAGTTTCAGTAGGTTGGGCCAGAAACCGCAGTCCCTTCCCCATGGACAATTACTGCTGCCCGTGTTTCCTGTCCAGCTAATGAAGGCGCCATTAGCTCCCCTCCCCCTCCCCCCTCCCCTTGGTGGGATGGATGTTGGTGTGCATGCCTGTGGTTTTTTTGGGAGGGGGGGGGGGGCTGTGTTGATTCCACTGCTGATGTCAATTATGCTGTGCCTCTGTCCCTTGTCTTCGTCCCTCGACACCCCCTCCCCTCCAACCCCCCCCCCCCCCCCCCTTTTCACTCCTGTCTAATCTGCCTCTTGTATCCTCCATAATTGTCCCCCTCCCTCCCTCCCCTGGTCCCTGCCTCCTGCCCCCCTGGTGTGGGATTCCAGGGGATAGACCGCTCCCACTCCTGGGTAAACTCTGCTTACGCCCCCGGCGGCTCCAGAGCCGTCCTCCGTCGGAACCCCAACTCCAGCTGCGAGCTCAAGCAGGTGCCCGCCCCCCCCCCCAACCCCCCCCCCCCCCTCCCATCTCCCCTCTCGTCCCCTCTTCTCACCCCCTCCACGCCCCATAACGTCGCGCCCGTCACCCCATCTCACCCTCGTCTCCCTCCGCTCGCAGGGGGGCTGCATCCGTTCGTGTGTCTGTGCGTGTGTGTCCATCCGTCCTGCTGCTGTCCAATCAGACTCGCCCCAGCTTCACCCACACCCCGCCCCCTTTTCCTTCAGTTCGGTCCCTCCTCACATGCTCACGGTGTCGCGTCCGTTTCGAGGGTTGATGCTAGTCCCGGTTAAGTTAAGCTTCCAGAACCCTCCTCATTGCTCCCATCATGTCTCCCTCCCCTCCTCCTCATCTGCGTGTGTGTGTGTGTCCTGTCTCCATCACTCCATCTCAGACGAGCGAGCGAGGCTGTCGCATGTCGGCCTATCTGGACAGCTCCTCCCTCTGCTCCGCCCCCACTAGGCAGATTGCCAAGAAGGTAAAACGTAAAACATGAAAAAAAAAACATCCAACTACTTCATTTCCACATCAAACTCTGTTATCATACCCATCCTCGCCCACGAAGCTTTGTCTGTGTGTGACAGTCTATAACAGATGTGTTTGGGTGAGAACCTGTCCTTGTGAGTGTCGACTCAGTATTCCGAGGTTCTTATCTTGCCTGAAGCGCATGTGTAATGCTTTCAGTGAGGTTCTGCAGTCGACCTTAAGGACTCCACTCTCCCACAACACGCATATCTACATGAATCATGCTCGGCTATGTCCTCATACAGATTTCAGCTGGATTTTTTGATGTTTTTTTCTGACTTGTTGGTTGTTTTTTTCCTGACTTGGGTGTCCTCTGTCTTGGGTTCCTGTCCTGGTCTGGTCCTGGTCTGGTCTGGTCCTGTCTGGTCTGGTCTGGTCCTGTCTGGTCCTGTCTGGTCCTGTCTGGTCCTGTCTGGTCTGGTCCTGTCCTGTCTGGTCCTGTCTGGTCCTGTCTGGTCTGGTCCTGTCTGGTCCTGTCTGGTCCTGTCTGGTCTGGTCCTGTCCGGTCCTGTCCGGTCCGGCCCTATCTGGTCCTGTCCGGTCTGGTCCTGGCTGTGCTCCAGCTGCTTCACGAGGAGCTGGCCCTGCAGTGGGTGGTGAGCACCAGCACCGTGAGGGAGGCGGCCCTGCAGCAGGCCTGGTTCTTCTTCCAGCTCATGGTACGTCCCCTTCCCCCGGAGAGTCCTGCCCCTGTGCTCTGCCTGTGGTCAGTGATGCTGAGCGCAGCGCTCTCCCTCCCCCTCCTCCCCCTCCCTCCTCCCCCCAGGTGAAGAGCATGAGTCACCACCTCTTCCTGTCCTCCCGGATGGATCTCCCCCGGAGGCAGCGCTTCCCGGACCGCTTTGTGGACGACATCGCCGCGCTCGTTTGTGCCATCAGTGCGGACATCGCCAGCCGCTACCACAAGGTACCCAATCCACTGACCCCACCTTTAACTCACAAGCCCTTTTCCTGTGCGGTTAGTTCATTTCATATATGTTGTGTTGATAGTAAGTACAGCTGATCAGAATCAGAATGAGGTTTATTCGCTATGCAAGATTAACAAACATAGAATTCACTGTGGCAGAAATGAGCAAACATAGAACATATATGTGAGCAAACATAGAACATATACGTGAATACAATGTAAAATACTCTACGAATATGATGCAAAGGACATAGAAGTACAAATAACATAAGTACAGAGTGGGATGGGTGTATATATTATTATAGATATGACTTTGAATGTCTGACACTCCTGTCTTTCTTCTATTCTTATGTCATCCTCCCCCCCTCCCCCCCCACCTCCCCCCCTCTTTGTCTCTAACAGGATGTGGAGCTTGTGGAGAGACTGAACTGCAGTCTGGCCTTCTTCCTGAACGACCTCTTGTCTCTCATGGATCGAGGCTTTGTCTTCAACCTCATCCGCACCTACTACAAACAGGTACCGTACTAACAACCTCATCCGCTCGAACTACAAACAGGTACCGTACTAACAACCTCATCCGCTCGAACTACAAACAGGTGCCGTACTAACAACCTCATCCGCTCGAACTACAAACAGGCCCCAGCAAAAACAAGCAGCTTTTCCTCGTGAAACGCATGTCAGATCTCAAGCTCTGTCCTTTCTTGAACAATCCTGCCTGTGTTTGTGTTCATATTTGTCGTGTGTGTGTGTGTGTGTGTGTGTTTGTGTGTCCCAGATCGCCAACAAGCTCCACACGGCTCAGAACCCCAGCGCCTTGACCGCCTTGAGGATGGATTTCTGCCGGATCGTGTGCAGCCACGAGCACTACGTCACCCTGAACCTGCCCTGCTCCACTGTCAGCCCCCCCGCCTCGCCCTCCCCCTCCACCTCCTCCACCACCTCCCAGGTGCCCGACGCCGCACCCTCCCCTCGCCTCGGCAACCGTTCACCCACAGCCAATCCCGATCGATCTGAGATTTCCTCTGATCTGATTTCCTCTCTTCCCCCTTTTCTCTCTGCCTCTTCTCTCTGTTCTCTCTGCCTCTTCTCTCTGCCTCTTCTCTCTGCCTCTTCTCTCTGCCTCTTCTCTCTGCCTCTTCTCTCTGCCTCTTCTCTTTGCCTCTTCTCTCTGCCTCTTCTCTCTGCCTCTTCTCTCTGTTCTCTCTGCCCTTTTCTCTTTGCCTCTTCTCTCTGCCTCTTCTCTCTGCCTCTTCTCTTTGCCTCTTCTCTCTGCCTCTTCTCTCTGTTCTCTCTGCCTCTTCTCTCTGTTTTCTCTGCCTCTTCTCTCTGTTCTCTCTGCCTTTTCTCTCTGCCTCTTCTCTCTGCCTCTTCTCTCTGCCTCTTCTCTCTGTTCTCTCTGCCTCTTCTCTCTGTTTTCTCTGCCTCTTCTCTCTGTTCTCTCTGCCTCTTCTCTCTGCCTCTTCTCTCTGTTCTCTCTGCCTCTTCTCTTTGCCTCTTCTCTCTGCCTCTTCTCTCTGCCTCTTCTCTCTGCCTCTTCTCTCTGTTTTCTCTGCCTCTTCTCTCTCTTCTCTCTGCCTCTTCTCTCTGTTTTTTTGCTGCCTCTTCTCTCTGTTCTCTTTGCCTCTTCTCTCTGCCTCTTCTCTCTGTTCTCTCTGCCTCTTCTCTCTGCCTCTTCTCTCTCTTCTCTCTGCCTCTTCTCTCTGCCTCTGCAGAACTCAGCGTTCTCTAGCATGGTGCAGGACCAGGGGGTAGCCAGCATGTTCGAGCTCTCTGTCCCCTTCCGCCAGCAGCACTTCCTGTCTGGCCTGCTGCTCAGCGAGCTGTCCCTCATCCTGGAGCCTGACGGAGAGGGGTGAGGCCTGACTGCGCCCACACACACACACCTACTCACACACATACACACACACTCACACACACACACACACACCTACACACACACACACACACACACACACACACACACCTACTCACACACACCTACTCACACACATACACATACACCTACTCACACACACACACACCTACACACACACACACACACACCTACTCACACACATACACACACCTACACACCCACACACACACACACACGCACACTCACTCATACACACCCACTCACACACACACCCACACACACACCTACTCACACACACCCACACACTCACACACACACACACACCCACCCACTCACTCACACACACACCCACACACTCACACACACACACACACCCACCCACTCACTCACACACACACCCACACACACTCACTCACGCACACACACACACACACACACACACACACACTCACACACGCTAACCCCAGCCCTGGCACTGACCCAGCCTGTGTTCCTTAGTGTGTTCTTCCTGCATAAGAAAGCCATCAGTGGGGTTCACTCCCTGCTGTGCAGTCACGATGCAGACCTCCGCTACGCAGACCCCCAGGTGCGCAGCCACATCGCCCAGCTCTACCTGCCCCTCATCCCCATCGTCATGGAGACCCTGCCGCAGCTCCACGACTTCACAGGTCAGGGCAGCCTCCCATGCCACACCGTCTGGGGCCCGGTGAACGTCTGCGTGTGGTTTATGATCAACTTCAAAGTTTATTTATTTATTCATTTCAGGGGACAGTGCATATTAATCAACATTTACATGTAAATATGCCAGATTTAGCCACAAGGCAATTTTTCATCTGTAGTCCCTGGACAGATGTTAAAATGTCACCCTAAACATAGTAAAACATAATAAGTGACTTGAGGAGTCAGATGGCTCAGCGGGTTAAGGCGTCGGCCTCATGATCGGAAGGTTGTGAGTTCGAACCCCGGCTGTGGCTGTATGATGTTGTGTCCTTGGGCAAGGCACTTCACCCTACTTGCCTCAGGGAGAATGTCCCTGTACTTACTGTAAGTCGCTTTGGTGACTTACATTACGTAAAAGTGTCTGCTGAATGAGATATTATTATTATAAGAAGCAATGCTTTTCCCTGTGTGTGTGTGTGTGTGTGTGTGCGTGCAGACACCTCGCCCGTGCGCACGCGCCACGCTTCCACGCTGGCCGACGACGGCGACCCCGACAACGGCAACACCATCAGTCAGTCCGTCGCCATGGCGATCGCCGGATCCCCGTTGCCTCACGCCAAAGCCAACCCGTTCACCCTGCCCACGGTGGTAGGTCAACCCCCCCCCACCCCCACCCCCTCTTCCCCCCCCCCCCCCCCCTTTCTGCGCCTCACACACGCCGGTCAGGTACTGATACAGCGGGAACGCCTTCTGAACCTCCAGTCAGATGGGAGCTGGGGGCTGGGGTGGGGGGGGGGTTGGGGTGGGGGGGGGCGTTGGGGGGGAAGGGGGGGGAATAACATGAATGACATTTAAAAGAGTAACATTTCAATGGCAGCATATCAAAACAAAAGCGATTCAAATTAGGCAACCCCACTCGGAGGTCGAATCGACACGCGCAGGAGTCGGCCCGCTGTCGTACGGAGGGGAACCGGAACGTTCGAACGGCCTGTTCTCTTTTGACGAGGAACAACACCTTGTGTTCCACCAACGCCTCTGGGCCTGCAGGTGGCTCTGCAGGGTCCCTGTTTCCACCAACGCCTCTGGGCCTGCAGGTGGCTCTGCAGGGTCCCTGTTTCCACCAACGCCTCTGGGCCTGCAGGTGGCTCTGCAGGGTCCCTGTTTCCACCAACGCCTCTGGGCCTGCAGGTGGCTCTGCAGGGTCCCTGTTTCCACCAACGCCTCTGGGCCTGCAGGTGGCTCTGTAGAGTCCCTGTTTCCACCAACGCCTCTGGGCCTGCAGGTGGCTCTGTAGAGTCCCTGTTTCCACCAACGCCTCTGGGCCTGCAGGTGGCTCTGTAGAGTCCCTGTTTCCACCAACGCCTCTGGGCCTGCAGGTGGCTCTGTAGAGTCCCTGTTTCCACCAACGCCTCTGGGCCTGCAGGTGGCTCTGCAGGGTCCCTGTTTCCACCAACGCTCACTCCCTACTGCCTGCAAAGGCTGAGGGAGCGGATTCAAGCCTGGCTCTGTGTGTGTGTGTGTGTGTGTGTGTGTGTGTGTGTGTGTGTGTGTCTGTGTGTGTGTGTGTGTGTGTGTGTGTGTGTGTGTGTCTGTGTGTGTGTCTGTGTGTGTGTGTGTGTGTGTGTGTCTGTGTGTGTGTGTGTGTGTGTGTGTGTGTGTGTGTGTGTGTCAGGCCGGTCGACAGGGCGCCACCTTGTCCGCCGAGTGCAGCAGAACCCTGCTGGTGTGTTTCCTGTGGGTGCTGAAGAACGCCGACGCCGGCCTGCTGGAGCGCTGGGTGTCCGACCTGTCCGTCCTCCAGATCAACCGCCTGCTGGACCTCATGCACCTGTCCGTGTCCTGCTTCGAGTACAAGGTAGCACCCCCAGACCCCCCCCCCCCCACCTCTCTGCCCCCCTCACCTGCCCTCCTGTCACGCAGCACGGCTGACGGCACACTGGTTTTTTTGTGGGGGGGGTGTGTTTCTGATTGGTGGGGTGTTTTGGATTGGTGTGGCGGTTATGTGCAGGGCAGGGCAGGGCAGCACCGGTGGTTCAGTGGTAGGATTCTTGCGTACCATGTGCGGAAGACTTGGGTTTAATTCTTGATGGGGGTTCGAATCCCGGCAAATGCATTGAATTTCCTCGTTGTGGGGCTAATAAATAAATAATATTCATTTAGCAGACGCTTAAAAGCGACTCCCAGCAAGTACAGGGACATTCTCCCTGAGGCAAGTAGGGTGAAGTGCCTTGCCCAAGGACACAACATCACAAAGCCACAGCCGGGGTTCGAACTCACAACCTTGCGCTCGTGAGGCCAACGCCTTAACCCGCTGGGCCGTCTGACTCCCTACTAATAAGGGATCATTTCATCTTCTTCTTTCCTGCTCTGCGATCGGTGGCGATTAGGGGAAGAAGGCCCTGGAGAGGATCAACAGTCTGACGTTTAAGAAGTCTCAGGACATGAAGGCCCGTCTGGAAGAAGCCATCCTGGGCACCATCGGAGCCCGACAGGAGATGGTCCGACGAAGTCGAGGTGCGGAACAGAAAACGCATTTACATTTGAGTCATTTAGCAGACGCTCTTCTCCAGAGACACTTGCAGCAAGTACAGGGACATTCCCCCCCCAACGTCATGTTGGCATCCACCTGGGAACCTTTTTATTACTACTCTAGCCCAACACCCTCTTCATTCAATCACCTGACATCTAACACATGAAAAAAAATATATATCTGTTCACGTGGATGTTTTCATTCCGGGGGAATGTTGGGGAGAGTGTGAGGTGTGTGTGTGTGTGTGGTGACTGAAGCCTCGGTGTGTTTGTCTGCAGAGAGGAGTCCGTACAACAGCCAGGAGAACGTCCGATGGAGGAAGAACGTCACTCACTGGAGACAAAACACGGACAGAGTGGACAAGTAGGTCTCCTCGGTGGCGACGGGCGCCGAGCAAACCGCTTCGGCTTTAAACGCACCCTCGAACGACGGGTTCCTCACCCCAGATGGCGAGTTAGCTTTAGCTCTGCTAGCTGTTCTTGAGCGTGTGAGTGACCGCAGTGTGTTGACAGGACCAAGTCTGAGGTGGAACAGGAGTCCGTGGTGGATGGTAACCTGGCGACCGAGGCGTCTCTGGTGGTCCTGGACACGCTGGAGGTCGTAGTCAAGGTACGAGGAGAGCGGGAAAAACCCTCCTCTTCATGCGCTAGTCGTTCTGTCTGCTTCCTGGTTTGTGAGAGCAGTGGTGTCACCCCTCTCTTTGTGTTCTCCCCCTCCTGTGTGTGTGCGTGCGTGTGTGCGTGTGTGTGTGTGCGTCAGACGGTGCTGGTGTCCGAGCTGAAGGAGAGCGTCTTGGGCGGGGTGCTCCGTGTTCTCCTGCACAGCATGGCAGGAAACCAGAGCGCCCTCTTCCTGCAACACTGCTTCACTACACAGAGGGCTCTCGTCTTCAAGGTGTGTGTGTGTGCGTGTGGCTACACTAACGTGTGCTTGTGGTTGTCTGCGTGTGATTTTGTTGGCAGATCATGTATCGGCAGGTGCTTCTAGGCTTTACAAAGCAAATTTATTGTGTGTGTCTGTGTGTGTTTGTGTTCGTCTGTGTGTGTGTGTGTTGGTCTGTGTGTGTGTGTGTGTTCATCTGTGTGTATGTTCATCTGTGTGTGTGTTTGTCTGTGTGTGTGTCTATCTGTGTGTGTGTTCATCTGTGTGTGTGTTCATCTGTGTGTATGTTCATCTGTGTGTGTGTTTGTCTGTGTGTGTGTCTATCTGTGTGTGTGTTCATCTGTGTGTGTGTTCATCTGTGTGTGTGTGTTTGTCTGTGTGTTTCTGTGTGTGTGTTTCTGTGTGTGTTCATCTGTGTGTGTATGTTTGTCTGTGTGTGTGTTCATCTGTGTGTGTGTGTTCATCTGCGTGTGTGTCCGTCTGCGTGTGTGTGTGTCCGTCTGCGTGTGTGTGTGTCCGTCTGCGTGTGTGTGTGTCCGTCTGCGTGTGTGTGTGTCCGTCTGCGTGTGTGTGTGTCCGTCTGCGTGTGTGTGTCCGCCTGCGTGTGTGTGTGTCCGTCTGCGTGTGTGTGTGTCCGTCTGCGTGTGTGTGTGTCCGTCTGCGTGTGTGTGTGTCCGTCTGCGTGTGTGTGTGTCCGTCTGCGTGTGTGTGTGTCCGTCTGCGTGTGTGTGTCCGTCTGCGTGTGTGTGTGTCCGTCTGCGTGTGTGTCCGTCTGCGTGTCTGTGTGTCCGTCTGCGTGTGTGTTGGTCTGCGTGTGTGTCTGCCTGCGTGTGTGTGTGTCCGTCTGCGTGTGTGTGTGTCCGTCTGCGTGTGTGTGTGTCCGTCTGCGTGTGTGTCCGTCTGCGTGTGTGTGTGTCTGTCTGCGTGTGTGTTGGTCTGCGTGTGTGTCCGTCTGCGTGTGTGTATGTCCGTCTGCGTGTGTGTGTGTCCGTCTGCGTGTGTGTCCGTCTGCGTGTCTGTGTGTCCGTCTGCATGTGTGTTGGTCTGCGTGTGTGTGTGTCCGTCTGCGTGTGTGTCCGTCTGCGTGTCTGTGTGTCCGTCTGCATGTGTGTTGGTCTGCGTGTGTTGTTGTGCGTGTGTGTCCGTCTGCGTGTGTGTCCGTCTGTGTGTGTTGGTCTGCGTGTGTTGGTCTGCGTGTGTGTGTGTTGGTCTGCGTGTGTGTTGGTGTGTGTCCGTCTGCGTGTCTGTGTGTCTGTCTGCGTGTGTGTGTCCGTCTGTGTGTGTCCGTCTGCGTGTGTGTGTGTTGGTCTGCGTGTGTTGGTGTGCGTGTGTTGGTGTGCGTGTGCAGTTTCCAGAGATGCTGTTTGAGGAGGACACGGAGCTGTGTGCAGACCTGTGCCTGCGTCTCCTGCGTCACTGCAGCAGCAGCGTGGCGGCCGTGCGCAGCCAGGCCTCCGCCTCCCTCTACCTCCTCATGAGGCAGAACTTCGAGATCGGCAACGTGAGCCTAAACCTACTCACTCAATAAGACAGCAACTAAACTGCATGTAGAAATGGGAGTCAGGTGGGCGAACGGTAAGGGAGTTAGGCTGGTTCCTGGTTCGAACCCTGGCCGTGACAACTTGACGTTGTGTCCTTGGGCAAGGCACCTCACCCTACTTAAATCAATAAATATTCATTTAGCAGACGCTTTTATCCAAAGCGACTTACATTAAGTACAGGGACATTCCCCCCGAGGCAAGTAGGGTGAAGTGCCTTGCCCAAGGACGCAACGTCACATAGCCACAGCCGGGAATTGAACTCATGACCTTCCGATCATGAAGCCAACGCCTTAACCCGCTGAGCCACCTGAAACCCCCTAGGGGGGATGGGCTTGCCTCAGGGGGGAATGTCCCTGTACTTCCTGTTAGTCGCTCTGGGTAAGAGCGTCTGCTAAATGACTGAATGTTAAATGTAAAACTCCCACAATGAGATGAATCTGAAGTCTGCTATCTGTCCTGTGTCCGAGGGCAGAACTTTGCCAGGGTGAAGATGCAGGTGACCATGTCCCTGTCCTCCCTGGTGGGGACGTCTCAGAACTTCAACGAGGAGCACCTCCGCCACTCCCTGAAGACCATCCTGACGTACGCCGAGGATGACCTGGAGCTCCGAGACACCCCCTTCCCCGAGCAGGCAGGAACCCCCCTCCTCCTCCTCCTCCTCCTCCTCCTCCTCCTCCTCCTCTCTGCCTGGAGAAGGAACACTCAGCAGCATTCGCTTTGGTCGTTGCGTTTGTTTGTTTGTTTGTTTGGAACCTCATTGCTCTCCCTCTGGTTGCGTGTCGCTGCTCCAGGTCCAGGATCTGGTGTTCAACCTCCACATGATCCTCACCGACACCGTCAAGATGAAGGAGCACCAGCAGGACCCGGAGATGCTCATCGACCTGATGTACCGGATCGCCAAGGGCTACCAGAACTCCCCGGACCTGCGGCTCACCTGGCTCCAGAACATGGCGAGGAAGCACTCCGAGAGGTCCAACCACGCCGAGGCGGCCCACTGCCTGGTGCACAGCGCCGCCCTGGTGGCGGAGTACCTCAACATGCTGGAGGACTGCCGCTATCTGCCCATCGGCTGTGTCACCTTCCAGGTCTGTTGTGTGTCTGTGTGTGTGTGTTTGGGGTGGGGGGGGGTGTGATGATGTCAATGTTGTCCTAGTAGGGGAGTCAGACGGCTCAGCGGGTTAAGGCGTTGGCCTCACGATCGGAAGGTTGTGAGTTCGAACCCCGGCTGTGGCTATGTGATGTTGTGTCCTTGGGCAAGGCACTTCACCCTACTTGCCTCAGGGAGAATGTTCCTGTACTTACTGTAAGTCGCTCTGGATAAAAGCGTCCGCTAAATGAGGTATTGTTATTGTCACATGCAGAACGTCTCGTCGAACGTCCTGGAGGAATCGGCCGTGTCGGACGACATCCTGTCCCCAGAGGAGGAGGGAATCTGCGCGGGGAAGTACTTCAGCGAGTCCGGCCTGGTGGGACTCCTGGAGCAAGCGGCCGCTTCCTTCAACATGGTACAGCTCACACGCTCCCCTCCCCCCCACTTTTAGTAAACAAGGCCTGCCTGCAGTTAAACTCACCGCAAGCTCGTAACCCGACCCGTGCGGTGTCTGGTCCCCCAGGCCGCCATGTACGAGGCCATCAACGAGGTCTACAAGATCCTGCTGCCCATCCACGAGGCCAACCGTGACTTCAAGAAGCTGGCCACGGTCCACGGCAAGCTGCAGGATGCCTTTAATAAAGTCTACAACCAGGTGAGCCGCCGGCCTGTGGCTGGGACAGGCCCTCCTCAGCACACCCCCCTCCTCCCGCCGCACTCCACCCCCCCCCCCCCCCCCCCCCCCCCCCCCCCCCACAAGCTGCACTGCATGACTGTAAATCCGACGTTAAACAGACGGGTAAGCAGCCGTTCCGTTTCGCTTCTGCTATGAATGAACCGGCAACAAGTACCGTTTAACCGAGAGATTATGTTTCTGTTTTTCTCCTCCTCAGAGTTCTGGATGGGAGGTAAGAAACGACTGTGTGTGTGTGTGTGTGTGTGTGTGTGTGTGTGACGATGACTACTTTGGCCTGTTCTCTTTCAGCCAATAACATTTTCTTTCCTCTCTTTCTCCATTATTCCTGCATCCTGCCTTTCTTGTCCTCGCTGGATGGTGTCGGTGAGTGAAACAATATAAAGCCACAAACCGAATTCAGATAAAAACTTTCCCTTTCCCTCTCTCTTACTAGCGCACAGCGTTGAACCATTTCTCAACTTAGACTTCATTCTCCCCTGGTTCTCCTTAATGGTGGCTGCGGTTGCAGCTGGTTTTAAATGTTGTAACATGTCAAGTTGTCCCAGCTCAGCACCAGCTCTGAAAACGATCCAGGGTTGTTGTTGTTTTTTGGGATCCTTTCGTCTCCTCACCCTTCCCAACACCCCATCTGTTCCCGCAGGACGCAGAGGATGTTCGGAACCTACTTCCGGGTGGGCTTCTACGGCTGCAGGTTCGGAGACCTGGACGAGCAGGAGTTTGTGTACAAGGAGCCGTCCATAACCAAGCTGGCCGAGATCTCCCACAGGCTGGAGGCATGTCCACATCGCAGGGCGTGTTTGTAAAATGGAGTGGTGGAGCTGACATAAGGGTGGAGCTGACCGCTTCTCGTTTATCCCCCGTTCAGGAATTCTACTCGGAGCGATTCGGGGATGAGTTAGTGGAGATAATCAAAGACTCAAACCACGTGGACAAGAATAAGATGGATCCCAATAAGGTCCGACCAGCAGACGAGTATCTCGGCGCCGCACGTCTAAAAACTCCATCTCCCAGCGGTCCTTGTTGCTAACCTGAGTTACGTCGGTCCTCTAGGCCTACCTGCAGATCACGTACGTGGAGCCCTACTTCGACACCTACGAGCTGAAGGAGAGGATCACCTACTTCGACAAGAACTACAACCTGCGCACCTTCATGTACTGCACCCCCTTCACCCTGGACGGCCGCGCGCACGGGGACCTGCACGAGCAGTACAAGCGCAAGACCATCCTGACCACCTCGCACGCCTTCCCCTACATCAAGACCCGCATCAACGTCATCCACAAAGAGGAGGTTCGGGGGGGGGGGGGGGCCCTTATACGTTTACATTTAGTCAGATGGCTCAGCAGGTTAAGGCGTCGGCTTCGTGAGCGGAAGGTTGTGAGTTCGAACCCTGGCTGTGGCTGTATGATGTTGTGTCCTTGGGCAAGGCACTTCACCCTGCTTGCCTCAGGGAGAATGTCCCTGTACTTACCGTAAGTCGCTTTGGATAAAATCATCTGCTAAATGTAACGCTCTTATCCAGAGCGAATTACAGCGAGTAAGGAGACGTTCCTCCCTGAGGCAAGTAGGGTTAGGTGCCTTGCTCAAGGACCCATGTTGCCTCAGCCGGGAATCGAACTGGCGACCTTCTGACCGCTGACCCCCTATCCGCTCACCCACCAGACTCCCCTTCCACATGCCCTACTCTGGCTCCAACATGTTAGTCCATTCATAAGGGCGTATCCGACCGAGAACGATTCCCCTGCTGCTCTCCCTTCTCTTCAGATCATTCTGGTTCCCATGGAGGTGGCCATCGAGGACATGCAGAAGAAGACCCAGGAGCTGGCCTTCGCCACCCACCAGGACCCAGCTGACGCCAAGATGCTTCAGATGGTGCTGCAGGGATGCGTGGGCACCACAGTCAACCAGGTACAGCTGGCCCTCATCCGGCCCTGCATCCACGGAGCCTGCAGCCAGCTTTCATGTGTCTGAGTGGAGGTCGTCGTGTGTTAACGTGTCTGGGCTTGTTTTGGATGGGCTCGTCCCGTCGGCAGGGCCCTCTGGAGGTGGCGCAGGTCTTCCTCTCCGACATTCCCGACGACCCGAAGTTGTTTCGCCATCACAACAAACTGCGCCTCTGCTTTAAAGACTTCACTAAGAGGTAATGACGTGATCCACACTCCAGACAGTGGGGTTGTCTGCCCCCGGGGGGTGGGGTGGGGGTGGGGGTGGGGGGAACAAGCTTTTGAATCTCTGGGTCTGCTCTCCTCACGCAGGTGCGAAGACGCCTTGAGGAAGAACAAGGCTCTGATTGGCCCAGATCAGAAGGAGTACCACAGGGAGCTGGAGAGGAACTACCACAAACTCAAAGAGTCTCTCGTCCCCCTCATCAACCGCAAGATCCCCCAGCTGTACAGGACGCTGCCGGCTCAGACCACGCAAACACAACGGTAACACGAGCCGCTGCTGTCGCACACACACACGAAGACGCACACTCACACACTCGGTGTGAGCTCATCCAATTTCGAACCCGGCACCGAAGCTCAGTCAACACTCTGTGGTAACAGGGTCTCTGTGCTTTACTGCCCCGAAGTCAACACTTTTCAAGCTGATTCAATTTAACGCGTCTCTGCCAATCACACAGCTCTCACAAACACTGCAAGAACTCCGCCAATGCATTCACACTAAATTGATAGTAAATCTCCCAAAGTCCTCACTTAAAGCATGAAATGAAAACAAAAGCAGGGAAAGAAATGCATCGAGGTAAAACTTTTGTTATGGAAAGTATCGGCTCATAGTTTGTTGTTTTATTACATATTTCTGGGAGCCAGCTGCATGACTTATGTAATGGTTGGAAAGCTGCTAATTTTCTAATTGAAAACAGAACTGTTCTCCTACCTTTTTGCCAGAGCGCAAGTCTTACCCTTTACCCTTTCTGAAACCTCTCTCTTTTCATCTGTAAGATTTGAAATTCTTCTGCCGAAAAGTAAGGAGTATTTTTTTTGTCTTTTCTTCTTTTTTGGGGGGGGGGGAACAGGAATTCTTACAGCAGGTCCAGTCTTCGCCGCGTGGACTGTTGAAGCAAGGCAGACTTCTGAAGTTCTGAAGGCTTTAAGAGCTTTATTCTAGTCTTGTTTTCCCCCCCGCTCTCACACGCACCATCCAAGACAGACTCGTCCATCCTGTACCATCTCTAGCTTGCCCTCCCCAAACACCGCCCCCAGGTCATGCTACCCAACCTCCAGCCCTCACGTTCCATCTGCTTCCTACTCTGAACCCCCCCCCCCCCTTTTCTCCTTCCACCACATGTCTCTCACACTCTCCCACTGTTTATACTGACCGTTTATCAGCACGGTAAACATAGTCGTTGCGAGCTTGGTGCTGTGTTTTTGGGGGGCATTTTGAATCTCTTTTAGGAGAATAATCTTCATTCTGGATCCCCCCCCCCCCCCCCCCCCCGTGTTGATGTCCATGGGTTATTTGGGATTTTACTAGTGGAGAATCCAGACTCTCTTCAGCACTTCCGTAATTGTCTTGTTTGTTTTGAGCTCGCTGGTTTGGGGCTTGATGTGCGGTTGCTGAAACCAAGCATCTTTCCCCTGAGCTTGTAACAGTGTTTGCTGTGGAAGAGGCTGGGTCACATGTTGTGGTTAGAATGTCTGTTCGCCATGATTGGTGGTCTTTGTGAATTTGCGTGCGATTCTTTGGGACCAGTTGCTGCCAGACGGTCATTTAATCGCCCCGGGGAGATTTCTGTGTTGATGTGTCCTCGATACCAAATACCTGGCGTCCTTTCTGACGCAGTGGAAGTGGGGTCAGGTTGTTTTGAAGGCAGGAAAAGGGTGAAAAAGATGAAGCATAGCAGAGCCACGGAGGGTTGAAATGGTCTTTGATTACAAACTGTGAAAATATATGTATTTTTCAATGCACTGACCAAAAACAGTCTTGTCACTGTACACTGATGTTCACTTCATTAACATGTCCCCCAGAAAATCTCTTTACATCTCACTCTTTCACCAAAACGCACCGACACAAGAACCTTCTATGAATTAAAAATATGACAGATAGTCCTGTTTCCTGTCTATAACATTTTTTTTATTGTCTTGTCTTGTGTGGTTGTGTCTAAATTAGAGAAAGAAGCACACCATAGGCTTTTGTATATCACCCTGACCCTGTGCTTGTGGGATGCAAATAATTAGTGTAACTATAACTATTACTCTAACTACTGTATGGGAACTACTGTATCTGTATCTATTATATTGCACTACTTCAAACTGCAGCACCTGACCACTGTTATAACAGTTGTATTTTCTCTGCTTTTGTACTTTACCTATCAGGAAGAAAAAAAAAGTTGTATTTATTCCTTTTTTTCATATGCTGTGTTTTTTACTGCTTTATATTAAAATTCCTTGTGAAATCTTGATATTTTGCACTGTTACGTAATTCAGATAATACCAAACACATGTATCACTGCCAAAGCTATTTATTGTGATTGCAGGTTGCAGATTGTCATTTTTTACATCTGTGTGTCACGGTTTTTCAATTCGTACCACTTTACTGATTTTCGAAGCTTTCATGTGTGAAGTCTTCACTTTTTGAGAGGTCTACAATCACAATAGAAATTGTATTTAAGTGCAAAATGCTGAACAAATATAGCTGTGTATATCTGGACGTAATCCCAAACGGTCTCTAATCAGTAAAAACAATATTGAACCTAGATAATGTATTGAACAGTTAATGGACTTAGTGTTTTCCCGTTCATTACCACCCGTCAACCTCCTGAAGGCTGCAGCAGATATCAGATCCAGATGGCTTCTTTTGGCGCCCTTTTTCTTTTGACAGATTTGCGGTGTTCGTGTGTCTCACATTGAACACTAAAGTTAGGAAAGCTACTTCTAAGCTTTTGTCTGTATTGTACATGGATGTATAAAATATTAATATTATAGTATATTATATTTATATTATATTTAAGTTCATATTATAGATCCATGGTATTGTCAGACACGAGAAAAGCGCTGAATGTATGACGTCATTTGACGTGAACCATATTTCCCTTTAATCAAACCCGCTGATACAGTATTTGAATGGACTGCTCATTGGAACCCGGCCTTTTAAAATGTAAATATTTTTTTCACGAAGCGTGCATCGATATTTTAAACGTGCTGTATCTTCGTGATAATATAATAAGATAGTAGGATCAGAATTTTTTTATTATTAGACATATAGGCTACAAATGGAGGAGGGTGGGTGGGGGTCCATGGTGGGGGTCTGCTGGACCTTTAACATGGAGGAAGGGTGGGTGGGGATCTGCTCATCGCTCTGGGTCTGCTGGCCCTTTAACATAGAGGAGGGAGGAGGAGGAGGAGGGTTGGGGGGGGTCTGATCTGGTTTGCGGTGTTTTTTTGTCTCGCTGTCAGTGAGCGCTCCCGCACCGAGGCGTCTAAAAGGATTTCTTGGGGACAGGTAAGGACTGCAACGGACATATTGACCTAAGCTTCATCTCTCTATTGTCACCCTGAATGGATTTGCTTAGTTTACGAGTTTAGAAATGGGTGTTGAAAAATGCTTCTTTTGTCTGATCCTACCCGCATCTCGGTCGTAGCCTACTAACTAAAGTAACGGGTCTCTTATACTATACTATATACTATACTATACTATACTAGCTACTACACCACTTAGAGCCAGATTGTGGTTGTGGAGCATGTGGAGTATTGTCCTAACCTTTCGCATTAGACACCAGTTATCCGTGGATTTTTTTTTTGTTTTTTTTTTGGTCAGAGCATCGTCTTCATGCCCCAACAGTCCGTGGATGAACGCACACAATACAGTGAGCAGTTTATTGTGGAGCATGTTGAGATGCAGAGACGAGACAGTCAAAATTATTTATTTTCAATTCAATTTATAAACGACCAACATCCCACCTCGTAGATTTAAATGTTACCATCTACTGCTGCTCAAGTGGTTAACATGTATTTTCACTTATGTTAGGCTTGTTGACAACTTCAAGGAAACATTTCCAGTTCATACTGAAACTAGGAGACAATGTGATAGAATTTCCCTCCGAAGTTATAAACTCTTGAAGATGATCGGCTAAAAACAAACCCGTGAATGTTTGGACTTCATGGAGTGGGTGGGTCCTTGGGTTTCATGACTTCCAGATGTTTATCATTTTGGCATTGCAGCTTCACCTAATCACTCTTAGATGCCAGACACTCATGGGTCACATTGAAGGGCGACCTCACCTAGAGGAACCATGCTGAAAGAAAGTTTCCGAATAATTTACCTCTCTGGATTGGATTGTGTACGCATGTTTTGCCTTTCTATTTTGGCCTTTTCCTGGTTGTGACCCCTGATGATGCGATTAAACGGGACGTTTGGTAGTCTGGATGCTTAAATAGTCCAATCTCGGGAACTAACACTGTCTGGATGAAGATGTGTCGACATTATTATAATCCTGAGTGAACAAGCAAGCTATTCTAATGTCAAACGTTACTGTCGTTGAGCTGAATATGATTTGAATCACCATGCCGCGTCTGATCATGGTTCCATGGGGTTGTCATGGATGGTGCCCGGCTGGAGGTGCCCAGCTAGAGGTGCCCCCGTGGTATCACCAGCCTCTGTAACGGGGGGAATGCGTGCGTCTCACGGACTCAAATTCCAAATGACAACGTTTTGAACAAGGGGCGCAGTGGTGGAATTTCCAACGGAGGAATGCAGGTTATAAAGCCCATTTGTACGGTGGGCGACACGCTGGGCATTTAAATGGTTTAGTAAGACTGATGGTATTACGCCCTGAACCTGTGCTGCCTGGAATGGTCTGGATTTTTGTTCACTTGAAGCGGCAGTTCACAACATGGCAAACTGCCACATTGCAGACTGCTTGTTTACTGTATACTGACTCAAGTTTTTTTGGGGGGGAAATGGAACGATATCTATAAATGATATAAGGATTTGACAATAAATATAGATTGTTTGGACAGTAAACTGCAACATTTACTGTCTGGGCCACAAGTTCATTAAATTTGTAAACAGTGGTTTCTGGAACTGTTAAGTCTAGTTCTCCTAATGGGGCATTACATGCACATAAGGAGACAGTGCTGTTTCATTAAAGTGACCATAGTTGCAGACAGAAAGCTGACTTCTGTAAAATAACAATGAAGGCAGAATGGGCATTTTGTTTTGGATGTCTAGAGTGAGAGAGAGACACCAGTTGAATAAACTTAGTGACCATATGTGCAGATAAGGCAGAAAACCATTATCTGTTTGACTAATCTTCAGTAATCCTCCTTAATGCATTAATCCTTTAAAAAAAATGGTCTGCTCTCTTCATGGACTCCCTGAAAACTTCTCTCGGAATGTGAGCGTGTGCACATTTGCCCTGTCTGCGGCCTGCGGTGGTCATTTCATTCACAGCTTTAATCGAATCAGGTACTAATTGGTCAGGACCCTGGTGAAGGCAACCAACAAGAAGACATCAACTTTTGTTTCACGATCGCCTCTCCCTGCCCCTCACCCCACCCCGGGTCCCGTGTGCTGCCCCAGGCTCAAATCCAAAAGATTGACCCCATGGGTTTAACCCCAACACTGCCCCGACCAGCTCTCCCCTGTGCCGCCTCGACGGCAGCTCTGGTCTTCGTCTTCCTCCCCTTCACACACCAGCACCCTTCCACTTCCCCAAATCGTTACAACACACTGTCCGTCTGGCCTTCATCACTCCTGATCCCCACCTCCAGCGCTGCTCAGGAATTCTCTCTCCCTTCCCCTGTTTAGGGCCTTGCTCTCTCTCTCTCTCTCTGTCTCTCTCTCTCCCTCTCTCTCTCTCTCTCTCTCTCTCTGTCTCTCTCTGTCTCTCCCTCTCTCTCTCTCTCTCTCTCTCTCCCCTCTCTCTCTCTCTTTCTCTCTCTCTCTCCCTCTCTCTGTCTCTCTCTCTCTCTCTCTCTCTCTCTCTCTCTCTCTCTCTCTCTCTCTCTCTCTCCCTTGGTTTCTCTGGCCATTCCTCTGTCTCAGCCCCACCCATGCCTGGTTTCCTGTTGTCGGTCAGCACAATGACCAATAGCAGCTGGGATGATGTGTATTCTGCTCCTGTTCCAGCTGTAACGTGAGTAGGGCGGCCCCTCCCTGGGCAGGGCCCGGCTGCCGTCTGGCCAAGCCTGGCTCGGTATGGCCCAACCTGGGCTAGGGCTAGGGCTAGTCTGGACCAGACGCTTGCACCAGTATGTCGTCTTTTCCTCCCAACCCGTACAAACTCCTTGATAGGAAAAACAGACCCATTTGCATCTCTGGCCTCCAACTTGGAGATGAATGCCTCATGATTGAGTAATGACTTGAGTGTTCCCACTCCAAACCCCACATTAGTCAGACACCAGAGAGACCTTCTCCACAGAAGAGCGGTCTGTTTGTTTTACTCTGGTGATATGACTTCACGTGTCTCTCTCGCGAATGTAAATGCCTGGCCTGTCAAGCAGGGATATAAATGAAAGCACGGTTGCAGATGTAAACACAGCGCTGGAGACAGACGCGCTTACTATCTCTGCTTCAGTCTGCCAAGTTGAAGTCTGGGGTGCTTGGGATCTGAGTGGGTCTTGTTGTTCGTTGGTTGTTATTCACTACGGGTCTTATGAGCAGTCGGAGCTAGCTGGGATGCAGAGGAGGGCCGCATGCAGGAGACCTTAGCGATGCATAAATATGAATGCAATTCATTTGTGGGTTAAGCTTCGCTAACATTCACTACTGTGTATGTCTTTTTTTTAAATGTTTTTCTGTTATTCTAGTTATTGAATGTCTGTTTGAAAAATACTGTTATATTGGGTGTTGACAAACTAACATTGGGCTGTTTTTAGTTACGAGAATGTTGCTGTTTGTGTCTCTAGAGCTCAGCAGTCTGAAATAAGTGGGAGTCTGGACAAAAAGCAATGGCAATATTACACTCACAGTTGATTGGATTGTTTAGAGTGGTCTGGATAATCCCAATTTACTGTTGGTGAGCAGTGTCACAGAAGCCTGGTTTAATCACCGCTTATCTACTGTATATCTGCTCTGGTTCTGCTGCTGGCCTAGCCAGTGATTCATACTGTTGGATACCAAAGCTCCATAAAGTCATGGGACTATCCTTCTAGAATTTTCCATCTTAAAAAGAATGCCTCCCCTTTTCTCTCCCCTTTTCAGTCTCACCCTTATTTTCTCACATTCCCTCCCTTTCCCCCTGACTGTTACTCCCCTCTCTCTCTTTCTCTCACTCTCTTTCTTTCTTTCTTTCTTTCTTTCTCTCTCTCTCTCTCCCCCCCCCCCTTTCTCTCTCTCGCGCACACTCCTTCACTTCCCACTTCTTTCTCCCCCTCGTTACCCCCCTCTCCTCCATCTTACTCCTTCTCCTGGGTTTGGGAGGAAGTGACTGGGTTGTTTCTGGATCCAGGGGGAATAGAGCGATGGAGCTGCCTTTCCTGTAACCCTTTCTCGATCGTCGGCCCTCAGACAGCAGCGGATGAGCGGAGATCACAACGCCCCGCCGGTCCATTCACGCGGTAGAGGCCCGGCTCCAGTGTGCTGGGACTGAGAGGCCTCCCTGGTGCCTGGCCGCCGGATAGGGTGTCGAATGACTTGGCGACGGCGATTTGATCTCTTGAGTGGGCGCATGGCGTCATCACATAGTTGCTGCGCAGAGGCTGCCGCAGGTTTTATCACGGTGCTCTTCAGGCCGGCCATCCCAGCTTCGCAGTTTGAGCGGTTGCGGTGTTGATGACTGGAACGGCTAGAGGTCTCTCCCGGCTCGTCTCATCAAAGTCCTCGCCGGAGGAGGGGGGAAAAAAACACCAGCGGTACAGCTGCGGAGGTGTGTGGGAGACACGCTGAACGAGTGCAAAGGGTCTTGGGGAGTTTGGGTGTGTGTGTTCTCAGCTGTGAGGTAGGAGTTAGCGTCCTGGGAAAGGGGGGAGATACAACTACTGTATCTCCTCAGGGGTATTTGTCATACAGACAGGGGAATGCACACAATATCGCGATCCCCTCTGCACCATGGGAATGTTGTGTGGTAATGGACTGTCTCACGCTTATGCACTTGCATCAGGTTTGTGAGCACAGATCGTTGGTACCAAAGCAGACATGTTGACAAGACCTAAACCTTGGTCATTAAAGGCCTGTTTTGGGCCTGTTTCTTATTTATGACAGCGTGTGGATCCATCACCCCTGTTAAGTTTGTTTACAGGCTTCATGCTCTCTTGTGTTTTGTGTTCTCACTCTTTCTCTGTCTATCTCTCTGTCTGTCTGTCTCTCTGTCTGTCTGTCTCTCTGTCTCTCTCTTTCTCTCTCTCAGCCCCTCCTCACCCTAAATTAGAACCAGCTGTGGAACTAGAGGCTGAATGAATGGCTCTTTGTGATTTGGCTGTCGTTCCTGTGTAAGGGTCTGTTCATCTCTCTCTCTCTCTTTCTCTCTCTCTCTCACTTTCCATCTTTTCCTGCATCTGCACTTCTGCTATGACAAAAGTCCTAAACAATGAGCTGCCTAATACCAAACCCTTAGTATAACTCTGTAAATAGCAGTCATCGACTTTACCGGGCCATGAAAACCTCCAACAAAATGTCGGCCCCTAAAACACACACACAGACACACACACACACAGAACTCAGCCTCTGACTCAAAGGTAGGGGGGGAGGAGTGGAGGAAGGGAGGGAGAGAGAGAGAAAGCTGCCATCGTCTGATGGCATCTCTCCTGGACATCCGTTTGTTTCAGGGCGCGTTTCAAACTCTCCGCTGCCCCTTCGGACAGGCAAGGGGACGTTTGATATTCCCTCAGGGGTGTTCCTGCTTAGCGAGAGGGCGGGTTGTTCATGGCACCGGCTGCAGGAGGGTGAGTCATGGAGGCAGGGAAACGGAGAGCATTGCTCAATGACATGGTAGGGTGGTTCCCAAGGCCTGGATTGATTAGCCACACAGCGTGTTGTTGTGGTGGAGGAGAGGAGACGATGATCGCGAGGCAGGAGAGAACAGGAGAGCAGCAGCAGCTCTGAGGGTCGTCCTCTGGGCTTCGTGAGGAGGTGAGCTTGATTGACATGTTGTGGGTGAGGCGAGGGGTCTGGTTCTCCTGGCTCGCGGTGCTAGTGTGAAGCAGCGGAATGCGCCTCTGGTTTGACTTCACAATGCAAAGTTTTTTTTTGCCCTTCTCATCGACATTCCTCAACGGCGGCGTTGATGGAAAAGATGGGACGCGATCGACTGTCATTTAAATCCTCAAGACATGGACACAGCTTCACGGCTTCTATTTTTAATGTACTTCATGTGTACCCCCCAAAAATCCTGAAACGTGGATTAAACCGTTACCTCACAGCTGTTATTATGTCATTTCAAATGTTTTTCACATGCGGTATTTCTGTCTTTAGGTGCCATAAAACCCCACGGAGAGACAAGGAGAGCGGGGGAGGGGAGCCAGAGAAAGGAGACTGGGGAGGAGAGACCATCCCTGATGCACCCGGAGCTGAGCAGCTGGTACGGAGCAGAAACTAACCCCCCCCCCCCCCCCCCCCCCCCCCACTTCCTGATGCCTGAACCATTCCCAACCTTGTGCAGGATAGAAATCACCAAAGGCGAAGACTTACGAGGAGTCGGTGGAAAGAATCTTCCGGACTCAGGAGTAGAGAGAGTTGAGGAAGGGGGAACTTGGTTATAACATCAGAAATAACCCCTTTTTCGTGTCAAATAGGTGATACGTCGAATGACGATTGTTTGGTTGACGTCTGTGTGGAACTGGATGTGTGTGAACTGGAAGAGTTCAAACCAACGTCTTTGCCACTAGGCTTGGTAATCCCACTCCTTCTAGACACTGCAGACTCTCTTTCCTTTATTGCGCGGCCATCAACTATTTCCTTAATCTGTTTTGTCCAGGGGAGTTGTGTTTACTCACCGTAGCCTTTGTTGAAAACTATAAGAAACTATTCTGACTCACTCCACTGTAGCATATGCTTCGTATTATAACGCTATAGCGTTTAAGAGCAAGCAGCGTAGCTTGCACGCAGGCATACTTGTTCTGCATGTTTCAGTCAAACATAATGAATTTGTCCCAGGAAATTGAGGTGGGGTCATGCCTGCTGACTCTCCCCCCCTCCCCTTCCAACTCCTAATCTTAATAGTTGGAATGGGTGGGGGACCCTGGAGGGGGCAATGTGAACTTCCGTTATTGTGGAATGTTGGGGGGAATGAGGGGAGGGGGCATTTGTCTCGGGCAAGGGAGGCATTCCTCCCTGATGAGGGTAGAGCAGCGCTGGAGAAGTGTAGAGCAGAGCTGGAGGAGGGTAGAGCAGAGCTGGAGGAGGGTAGAGCAGAGCTGGAGGAGGGTAGAGCAGAGCTGGAGGAGGGTAGAGCAGAGCTGGAGGATGGTAGAGCAGGGCTGGAGGAGAATGGAGGAGGGTAGAAGAGGGTAGAGCAGAGCAGGAGGAGGGTAGAAGAGGGTAGAGCAGAGCTGGAGGAGGGTAGAGCAGAGCTGGAGGAGGGTAGAGCAGAGCTGGAGGAGGATAGAGCAGGGCTGGAGGAGGGTAGAGCAGAGCTGGAGGAGGGTAGAGCAGAGCTGGAGGAGGATAGAGCAGGGCTGGAGGAGGGTAGAGCAGAGCTGGAGGAGGGTAGAGCAGAGCTGGAGGAGAGTGGAGGAGGGAAGAAGAGGGTAGAGCAGAGCAGGAGGAGTGTAGAGCAGAGCTGGAGGAGGATAGAGCAGGGCTGGAGGAGAATGGAGGAGGGTAGAGCAGAGCAGGAGGATTGTAGAGCAGAGCTGGCTGGAGGATGGTAGAGCAGGGCTGGAGGAGAGTGGAGGAGGGTAGAAGAGGGTAGAGCAGAGCAGGAGGAGGGTAGAGCAGAGCTGGAGGATGGTAGAGCAGGGCTGGAGGAGAATGGAGGAGGGTAGAAGAGGGTAGAGCAGAGCAGGAGGAGGGTAGAGCAGAGCTGGCTGGAGGATGGTAGAGCAGGGCTGGAGGAGAGTGGAGGAGGGTAGAGCAGAGCAGGAGGAGTGTAGAGCAGAGCTGGAGGAGGATAGAGCAGGGCTGGAGGAGAATGGAGGAGGGAAGAAGAGGGTAGAGCAGAGCAGGAGGAGTGTAGAGCAGAGCTGGAGGAGGATAGAGCAGGGCTGGAGGAGAATGGAGGAGCGAAGAAGAGGGTAGAGCAGGGCTGAAGAATGGTGGGCTGAGGGTGAGGAGGGGGCACACTGGTCTCTGTTCACTGTCATGTCAATGGAACACTGTTTAAGAGCCTGGAGAGAGGGAGTAAGGTCACCAACACACAAGGAACACAACACACATCACAGACACCCAGTGAGGTGCTGTTGCTAGTGCTGGCAGATGCGGAGGGTTGGGGGGAGGGCAGGAATGGGCGCACCAGGAAAGGCATCGGAGAGAACAGACCAGAAAAGGGAGTGACAGGGAAATTTGTAGCACAGAGCAGCAAATGATGTGTCCTCTTGATTTGAATAAGGAAGGAAAGGAAGGGAGCCGGATCGAGGACGAGAGTTTAGCACAGCAAGGA
This sequence comes from Neosalanx taihuensis, assembly GCA_030340665.1. Taxonomy (NCBI): domain Eukaryota; kingdom Metazoa; phylum Chordata; class Actinopteri; order Osmeriformes; family Salangidae; genus Neosalanx; species Neosalanx taihuensis. The sequence continues at coordinate 12,673,983 of CM059298.1, forward strand.
CAGTTTTGCACATCCTTGCTATGGCGGGGATGTTTGTCACAAAGCCTGGCTCAACTGCAGGCCAATTACTTCAAATCTGATCTCTTAGTGTGTACCTTCCTAAACTGAAAATGATGACGTCTACAATTTAAAATCAGCAGGACTGCATGTTCGGCTAACAGTTCTGGCTTGTTGTGTGTTTGTGTGCGTGTGTGCGTGTGTGCGTGTGCGCGTGTGCGTGTGTGCGTGTGTGTGTGTGTGTGTGTGGGACTGTGTTTCACGTCACTGTGAAGGAGTCTGATGAAGGGACAGACATGAGGAGAAATTAAACAGCGACATTCGACTGACTAAAAGAGCTTCAAAATACCAAGTCAATTCAGTCAGTGTTTCCAAGTGCCCTACTTTTTACTTTTCCTCAAACGGGCAAGAGCATAAACAGGCAGTGACGAGGGTCACAAGATTAGACAGAGAGAGGTTAGTGTGTGTGAGAGAGAGAGTCAGGGGAGGAGAGAGAGAGAGAGAGAGAAAGAGAGAGAGAGTCAGGGGAGGAGAGAGAGAGAGAGAGAGAGAGAGAGAGAAAGAGAGAGAGTCAGGGGAGGAGAGAGAGAGAGACAGAGAGAGAAAGAAAGAGAGAGAGAGAGTCAGGGGAGGAGAGAGAGAGTCAGGGGAGGAGAGAGAGAGTCAGGGGAGGAGAGAGAGAGAGAGAGAGAAGAGAAGAGAAAGACCAAATTGAATGAAGCAGAGAGACTCGTGCTAATCAAACGGAAACCTGGACCTGAACCTGAGAGAATGAAGCGGTCAAGTCCAAACTTGACAACTTTCCAATGTAGATAGTTCCAACATAACATCCCAGGTTCCCACAAACTGGTGACCTAGAAAGTTAATGTTTAGCAGGGGGAGACACACAGACCGAGAGGAAGATCCTTGTGGGCAGAATGTCATAGCTGGCAGGACGTCGTTCACTGTGAGGCAAACTGACACGAACCGCTGTCAGGAAAATTGCTTTGTCGTTTCTGACAGCACCCGACTATATTAAGCTAACGGGCCTGAGGAGGACATGAATAATGTATTAACACTCTCCGTGCTTCCAACTGGTCACTTGCTAATCAGACGAACGCAGTTTGTGGGGATGAGTGCGTGGGAGCGAGAAGAAGGGGCGACGGTGGTCAGCTGATAGCTCCTGTTTATCACCTGACACGTCCAAGGGGAAAGAGAGGGAGAGAGCGAGGGGAGGGAAAGAGAGATCAGACTAAACTAGGCATGGGGGATGTTGTAGAAGAAGAGAGAGGGAGGGAGAGAGAGTGTCTCTAACCCCTGAATCCAGAAGCTCTTAGCGTTGCGCGAATGATTCCTAATAAGGTTGTAACTGGCAGCCTTCGCGTTCTCCCTCGGAACACGCTGCCAGGAAACTTTCCTCCTTCTCCCTTTTGCTGAATATCATGAACATAAATATAGACAAGATCAATTCAAAGACAATACACAGAAGAAACCCAGAGAGAACGTAGGAAAAGGAGCAGAGAATTGAATACATTTAGTCTCACAACACATCGTCATTGACATTGACAAGACATAGTGTACTGTACTGTACATGTTAGGGGTTACCAACCAATACTAGTGCTTCTGAGCTTGTCGGTAGATAATTTGACCAGAAACGTTAACCCTAACTTTTTATCGTGTATCGTCTCTTTTCAGGTGAGGATTTGTGGGTAAACGTGTGACAAGCTGCCTCAGGTGAATCATCATGGCTCAGGTGCTCCATATGGACCCCAGCTTCCCAGGTACTTCCTCATATCTTTGGTTGTCTTCAACAATTTTCAGAATATCTACAAGTAAGATTTATATCTGTCACGAAGGCTTAACATTAAAACGAAATTAAAACCAATTCAAGGCTTTTCTGTTAATGTCAGGTTGTAACCTGTGCGTTCAACTGTGTTTGTGCTTCATTTCAATTGTACTTCATTTAGTTTGTACCTTATTTAGAGATAATTTTAGAGCGCATACGTAAACACGCAGTAGATCAAGAGATAATGCTATTTTCTGAAGTCTGAGTCTGAGATTAGACGCAGATTTCCGCCTGTTTAAAGTTGATTTCCTTCCCCCTTAGGGAAGCTTAACCCGCCAGCTCCCCCCTCCCTTCACGGGAAAGAACAGGAGGCGCCTTACTCAGTGGAGACCCCCTACGGCTACCGTCTGGACCTGGACTTCCTGAAATATGTCAACGATATTGAGAAAGGCAACACCATCAAAAGGGTGCCCATGCAGCGCCGGCCCCGCTACGGCTCTCTTCCCCGTGGCTACGGCTACACCGGCTCCTGGTGGACCTCCACCGAGTCTCTGTGCTCCAACGCCAGCATGGACAGCAGACACTCGTCCTTCTCGTACTGCGCCCCGGGCTTCCACACCTCCCAGAGGCCCAGCTTCAGCACAGCCCGGGTGGAGAAGACCCTGCTGGACGCTCGCAGGAAGCTGGAGGAGGAGAAGGAGAGCCGGCGCTTCTCCAACCTGGGCAGCATGCACAGCAGCGTGGCCGGCTCCACCACCTCCCTCAGCAGCGCCCACAGCTTCAACCGAGCGCAGGGAGGCGGAGGCTCCTTCACGCCCATGAGCTCCGGCCTGTCCACGCCCGTGTCCCCCACCCCCGCCCACCTGCAGCATGTCAGGGAGCAGATGGCGGTGGCTCTCAGGAAAATCCGCGAGCTGGAGGAGCAGGTGAAGACCATCCCCGTGCTCCAGGTGAAGATCTCCGTGCTGCAGGAGGAGAAGCGGCAGCTCAGCGTCCAGCTGAAGAGCCAGAAGTTCCTGGGCCACACGCTGGGATTCGGTAGGGGCCGGCCCCGGGGGGAGCTCTACATCGACATCCCCGAGGAGGAGGTGGGTGCTGGGGCAGGGAGGACCTCCGTGCCAGCGGGGGTGCAGTCCCCCACCTCCACGGACGCTGTCAAGCAGGACTCGGGCTGCGAGATAGAGGACACGGTGATTGTCGGTGGTGCGCGTCCAGGAGGGAAAAGGGAGGTGCGCACCATCGGTGTTGGTCCAGAGGAGGAGACGACCAGCTGTCAGGTTGGCGTGGGAGTACAGGAGCAGGACCTGGGACTGCTGCCCGAGACACAGGCCCTGAGGACCCTGGTGGGCCAGCTGGAGGGCCAACTTAAGAGGACCATGGATGATCTGCAGGTTGCCCAGCAGCAGGTGGAAAAGACCCAGAGAGAGAGGCAGGCCGAGGCACTGGTCCCCCAGGCTGACCATTCTGTCCGAGCCACCAGTCTGGGCTGGCAGGAGCAACAGGGGCTGCAGACTGTGGTCAGCTTCCCCCAGCAGCCCCAGCACAGGCAGCAGAGGACTGTGGGTATCCAGGTGTACACCCTGGAGCTGCCCACTGTGGTGGGGGTGGGCACATTGCTCCGAGCGGAGGGGTGCAGTTCCATCCCCCTTCTACCAGGTGGTTCGGTCCAGGGAGGTCATGCTCTAGCTCCGTGCTCAGAAGGTAGGTGAAGTTTCCAGGGAGGAACCAAAAAAGGTTCACTTTAACTGACTGAAGGACTTGATGACTTTCCGAAGTGGTCGACCATGTCATCGTCATGCATACATGACTATCATTTACATTGTGTTGATCTCTTTTCCCAGAGCCGCCTGTTGAGCTGCCCATCGCCATCAGCTCCAGGCAGGTACGAGACGTCCTGAGAAGCGAGGTGTCCACTTCTGTGCCGGTGAAAAATCCTGCAGTCACCATGGAAATCATCGACAAACAGATGGTTTCATTCAGCCTGAAGGAGGGAGAGCCACACCAGCATACAGTCGTAGAAGCCGTCCAGTCTCAAGAGGACCACTCCGAGTCTGGTAATTGGAGCAAATGAGTATGGATGTATAAATATGCATGGAAACCCACTGTCCCTAGTGTTGACTGTTGTTCCTGTCTTCAGATGCAGCCTCTCCCCAGTCCGCTCTGAGGTCCATTATGAAGAGGAAGGCGGAAGTGGAATCCGACTCTCCCTCGACGAAGAAGAACTTGCAGTTCAGCGGAGTCAACGGAGGGTACGTTTTGCGCAACTCCGACGAAAGGTTGGTTTATGAGAGTTCGAAAAGGCATTCCGGATTGGTTAAACGATCGCTCTCGTCCTTCAGGTACGAGTCGACGTCGTCAGAGGACAGCAGCAGCGAGAGCTCGGAGGAGGAGAGCGATTCTAGCGAATATCACGAAGCCAAGGAAAAACTGCCACAGCTCAACCAGCCAACAGGTGTCCCTGCCTCCCCCCAGCCCCCAGCTACGGACCTCACGTCTCTGCAGACGCCCATCCAACCACCAGCCTCTCAGCCTGCCGCGGAGCTCGGCGCCCACCTGTCAGCGGTCGCAAACGCAGGACTTCAACACCAGCCTTCCCAGTCACCAGCCATGGACGCGATCGTAGAGCGAAATACTTCTCCGCGACCAGCCTTCGACTCGACGCTCGCGTTCCAGTCCTCAGCCGGTGACTCTGCGCCTCAGGAGAGTATCGACCAATTACCAGACGGCACAGCCGCCCTTCCAGAGAGACCCTCTGAAACGTCAAGCACTGAACCAGCAGCTGAACCAGGCAGCCTCCAATCACCTCCTACCTGCGGGGCGTCGCAGCAGAATACCACTCGATCAGAGACCACTGAAGTCACCCAGCGACAAGAGGCACATACGACTAACCTCGCCCCTCAGGATGGGGCCGACCAATCCACAGCCTCCGAACGTGGGGCCGACCAATCCACAGCCTCCGAACATGGGGCCGACCAATCCACAGCCTCCGAACAAAGCTCCCAGCAGTGCGCTACTCAGGCATCACCAGCCTCAACACCAGCACCTGACAGCAGCCCAAGCAGCAGTGTATCAGCCAATCCAGACAGCAGGTTAGCATGAATACATACCGTCACGCGAATGATCTTACAATGAAATCTGTTGGATGGTTACATAATCGTACGGCTTTGTGCCCCTTGATTCCTGCAGACTCCCGCTGGGTGAAAGCCTGATGGCGGCTCTCTACGCCCTTCAGAAAGCTCTTGGCGAACCCAACGCCTTCAGCCAACAGGAAGCGGTACGCTCCGTTCTGTCTCTGCGTTTATGGTCTGCCTACTTGTACCTGACTGTGGGACTCTCTCAGCGAACAACTCTCATTGGTTGATAACCAGGGTGTGGTGTGTCTAGCAGGGGTGTCAAAGTCCGGTCCTCTAGGGGCCGCTGTCCTGAAGGTTCTAGATGGTTTCCCTGCTCCGGCACACCTGATTCTAATGAAGGGTCGTTATCAAGCTCTGTGGAGGCGTGCTGGAGCAGGGAAACACCTAAAACCGTCAGGACGGCGGCCCTCCAGGACTGGAGTTTGACATCTGTGGCTCTAAGGCACAAGTGTCAAGATCCAGTCCTCGAGGGCCGCTCTCCTACGTCCACAGAGCTTGATAACGACCCTTCATTAGAATCAGGTGTGCCGGAGCAGGGAAACATCTAAAGCCTTCAGGAGAGCGGCCCTTGAGGACTGGAGTTTGACACCCCTGCTCTAAGGTCTCGCTCGGTGTGTTTCCTTCACAGAGGACCGCCTACACCACAGTGCTGCAGGAGTGGCTCCGTGTGTCCTGCCACAAGGCGGCGGACACGGCAGTGGTTCGGGCCCACATGGACACCTTTGCCTCCGTCTCCCCGCAGCTGCTGGAGTTCGTGGTCAACATGGCCGACGGCAACGGCAACACGGCCCTGCACTACACCGTGTCCCACTCCAACTTCCCTGTGGTCAAACTGCTGCTGGACACCGGTGAGCCTGGGATGTGGCTGCGTGCTTGCGTCAGTCCTTTTACCTGTCGTATCCTGTTAGCTGCTTATCGCGCACGATGTCATTACTTAGTACACAGTGTATGAATCTCATGTGATGAAATCACGAGCTACATACGGGGGAGTCAGATGGCTCTGCGGGTTAAGGCGTTGGCCTTGTGAGCGGAAGGTTGTGAGTTCGAACCCCGGCTGTGGCTGTGTGATGTTGTGTCCTTGGGCAAGGCACTTCACCCTACTTGCCTCAGGGAGAATGTCCCTGTACTTACTGTAAGTCGCTTTGGATAAAAGCGTCTGCTGAATGAACAGTTACTTATTACTTATTACATACGCTGTAGTTAGTCGTCACTGTCATGACCTGGTTTGCCCCTGCTCTCTACCCAGGTTTGTGTAATGCTGACAAGCAGAACAAGGCTGGCTACACAGCCATTATGCTGACTGCTCTGGCTGCCTTCCACTCTGACAGTGACCTTCACACTGTCCTGCAGCTGCTGCGCACCGGGGACGTCAACGCCAAAGCCAGTCAGGTACGCCCCCTGCTGGCCAGCAGGCCTTACTGCAGCAGCCCCTGGTTCAGCAGAGGAAAACCCCTTAGTGCCTCATTTAGAAAACAGTACGTACGATCCACACTAAAAGTATACGAGCGGACATGAATGATGAATCGCAGTCGGCCTGGAAATGTGCATACAGGGATGAGCCTCATATCCCGCCCATTACCAACCACATTCAACCATAAAGTGAATTCAGAGAGCCTCATGGTATGAGCCTGATGATCAAGGGTTATATACTCCATCGATAGCGAATTATGGCAACAACCAAGAAGACCTAGAAAAATAAAGGCTTTTTAGCTGGTTAAAATGTTTTAAAATGTGTTTTCGAACGTTGTATGTATCATTCTCAGAGCTCCACAGCATAATAGCCCCAACTTCTTCAGTGTGGAAACATCTAAGGATGTGGCTATCCTGGCTCCCTATGCAGCTATCAAGAGGCGCCATGTAACCGTGTGCCTGGGAAGCCCATTAGGCGCAACCATAGTCATTTACTCACGGACTTAGACCTTTTGAGTTTGAGCTTCTGCATTTTGCGTCACCACAGGCTGGCCAGACGGCGCTGATGTTGGCGGTGAGCCACGGACGAGGAGACATGGTGCGAGCGCTGATCTCCTGCGGGGCGCAGGTCAACATCCGCGACGATGACGGCTCCACCGCCCTCATGTGCGCCTGCGAGCACGGCCACGTGGACATCGTGCGCCAGCTGCTGTCTGTACCGGGCTGCGACGCCACGCTGACGGATAACGTGAGTGAACGAACCCCCACCTCTCCCCCCCCCCCCCCAAACCTTTTCAGTCTTGAATCCTCCCTGGTACCCTATTTCTTGAGATCTATTTCCGTTATTTAAAATGTTCGTCCAGCTGTGTGCTCCAACAGAAATGGGTCGTTCATGGTTCTAGTTCAAGTCGTTCATCTCTTTCGTACTTCTTTTTACATTTAGTCACTTAGCAGACGCTCTTATCCAGAGCAAATTACAGCAAGTACAGGGATATTCTCCCTGAGGCAAGTAGGGTGAGGTGCCTTGCCCAAGGACAACGTCATGTTGCTTCAACCGGAAATCAAACTGGCGACCTTCTGATCACTAACCCGACTCCCTAACCGCTCAGCCACCTGACGTCTTTTTACCTGTCTTGTTACCTTTGTTTTGTGACCAACCTCTCGTTGTCTCTCCTCCAGGATGGTAGCACAGCCCTGTCCATCGCCTTGGAAGCCAGTCAGAATGACATAGCTGTTCTTCTCTACGCTCACCTTAACTTTGCCAAGCCTCCTTCCCCTGTAAGTACTTCCAAGCTCACCTCACACCCCAGTTAAAAGTTGTATTTATGTAGTATTCCTTTCTTACATATTAATTGCCTATATCAATTGCCTATCCGTCTCACTTTCTCTTTGTATGCACACTGTATAAATACTGTAAATAAAGACCTATTCCTACAGTTTTTTTGTGTTTTAGATGTTGATGGATGCATTTTATAACCATCTCCAGGTTTCTCCCAAGTCTCCAATTTTGGGATCCTCTCCTCCTTCTGGTGATGCCAAGTGACAACCCTGAAAGTTAAACTTTCCCCCACTTCCCCATCCCAAAAATGCTTTTACAATGATGTGTGTGTGTGTGTGTGTGTGTGTGAGAGAGAGACTTTTTCATTGCCCTGTCATTCACCTTGTTTTCGTTGTACAGCACATACATATTTTAGCACTTGACACACTTGCGTTCAATTAATGTAATGCATTCTTTTAAACTATGGCCATACTTTGTGTTATTATACTCACCGTTCTTTGTACACTACATTCTGACATTACTTATTTGGTGTTGGTTTTAAATCCAGCTGAACTTGTTTCTGAATGGTAATAATCCCACTTTCATTCATGTTTGTGTTTTGACTAAACAGTCAGTATAAACTGACAACTAGACATAGGCCTTACTATCATAGTTGACAACTAGACATTCTATTATAATCACTTCTGTTTCATTTCATCTGCATATTTCATCAGACTTTTTTCAAGAAATATTTTAAGATTCAAGTATTTCAAAGAAAATGGATCAATTACATTACAGTTGCAGATATTGAGTGTGTCGTCACAATCATCATGAAACACTGGAAGCCACCAACATATTCAAAAATATCACAAGTGTCCTTTAGCTATTAAACCAGTAAACCGATTAGTGCTAAACATATTCAGAAACTGGATTCCAATTAAAAGTCAATAGCCTTTCCCTATGTTTGTACACAGAATTGATGTACTCTGGAGTATTTTTTTGAAGATACTTTTATATTTTTCTGCTTTATTTGATAGTGACAGTTGGAGAGAGATATGAAAGAAGGAAGAATAAGAGGACATGCGGAAAAGTATCAGGGTTGGTATAAACCCTGAGTCACTGCAGTAAGGTCTCAGTCTATGGTACGACCTTGTGACCCACAGAGACGCCTACGTTAGCCACACGGTATTTTTATAGCATATTTTTAGCCAGTCAAGCTACTACAGAAGTCATTTTAAAGTAAGCCTATTTGGGGATTTGTTGTGTAAACTGTTGTTGTTCAAACGACTTAAAACGCCATTTTCATCCTTCAGTCCTTAAGCAAAACACTTGGTGAATTTCAAAAAATCTTCAACAAACTTCATGCCCAGTTCTGAAGGCAAAGATGAACTGACAGAGATTCCTGCCTTCATAGTTGGCAGGATGAGATGTTCATTTAGAGATGCAGTTGCTCCCCAGGTGCTGCTGCATAGACTAACAGCACTGCTACTTCAGATGCAGCACTGATGAGTAGCCCACTTCCTGCATACTGTTATGTTTTAATGAGAAGGAGAGGAAACAGAATATTTAGGAATCTGACCTTTGACGTTTATAGATTTTGATGTGTTCCAAAGATATTTCACTGCCACCAATGATTTTTATAGGACTGTTGTGTTACAGGAAATAGCTCAGCATTATTACTGTGGTGATACAATGTTTACTGATAAAGCAACTGTTATTAGTAGTTACTTTCATCTACTGACAGTCATGGTCCAGAAAAGGTACTGCAATGTTATTCAGGGTTATGTGAAAGGTATTTAGAGGAGATGTGAATTTGATGGTAAATGGAAATTAAGTTAAGTGGAGGTAATTGGTGTGCTTTGAGTTGGTATGGTCACTGGAAGGTGTCAGATAAGATCATCTATGGAGGTATTCGGTGTTAAATGATTTACCAAAACAACAATAATATATATGTAATTTGCAAAAATTATGTTACATGCTAAGATTATTACTTTTTTATAACCCAAGCAAAAAATTACAATGAAGGTGAATTTGTATTCCTTTTTAGCAGTTGCTAATTTCGTCTTTTCGTAGCTACACATGGGTTGAGTAGTTGGAATTTTATAAACTTTTATATTTGTTTATTTAACTCTCCATTTTATACTTTACAATTTTATACTCTGTTCACAGCTAAGTTTACTCACTTGCACACGGTGTATTTTATTATTTTTTATTTTATTTTGCTATATGTAATATGCTAATTTTGTAATTGTTCGTTTTTGGGGGGGTTTTGAAGGAAATAAATAAATATGTGACTATAAGACGTTTTGTGTGTATGTTCTTTAAAGTGTGAGGTCTTTCACCAGCAGAAAGCTCTGCTGTCTTAAGCAACAGTGAATTTTTGGTCAAATGTCATTTCTGCACTGTCTGCAAACGTTATTAAAAATGCTCATGTTTATCGTTCATTTCAGCATATCTGAGTGGAACTTTCTAAACAATTAAAGGGTTTAACGTCAGGGTGTAAAGTAATATTGTTGTACTTCTTTAGTGGAAATCTGATGCCTGTGACTATGACTGACTTAGTTTGGTCTAAATATCTGGACTGAAGTTAGTTTAATTAATAGTGATTTAGGTTGTACTTGCCACTGTGCTTATAGGCTACTAAAATAACAAATATTGGGCTCTAAGACCAAAACACTTACATTTTCAATATGTATGGAGTCAGATGCTCAGCAGGTTAAGGTGTTGGCCTCATGCCCTCATCGGAAGGATGTGTGTTTGAATCCCATCTGTACTTATTGTTACTCTCTTTGGATAAAAGGTCTGCTGAATGAGATATTATTAGTATCATCTGCTCTAAGTTACCTGCTGTGGGTCTGGGTTTGTCTCTTGTGCTGGTTTCATCTTGTGCTGTCTCTTATTGTGTGCACGAATAAAAAATCCACTCATGTTTTGCTAATTTTGGTTCTTTTAATCTGATTTACAGAGTCACTTTACAAATGCATTTCAACAAATGTTTGGCAATGAGTGATTTCTGGATGTTCTTTGCCATGTCCACAGACTCTTTAGTGGTACTGTCTGCCCAGGGCGGACACCACCACGGTCAGGAACTTCTTGAAGGCAGCCTGGACTTCAGGGGTGAAGCTAGAGCCCATCTTGGCAGCCATGACCACGGTCAGACAGTCAGCCAACAGCTGCAAAGCAGAACAGAATGACACTTCAGATGTGTGATACACAGAAATATATGTAGACCAGGGGGTGTCCAATCCTGGTCCTCAGGGGCCACTGTCCTGAAATGTTTAGATGCTCCAGCACACCTGATTCTAACCAAAGGGTTGTTATGAAGCAATCTGCAAGCCTGATAATGACCCTTCGTTAGGGTCAGGTGTGCTAAAGCATGAAACCTCTAGTACTGTCAGGACAGTGGCCCTTGAGGACCAGGATTGTCAGGACAGTGGCCCCTGAGGACCAGGATTGCCCACCCCTGCTCTAACCTCTAGTACTGTCAGGACAGTGGCCCCTGAGGACCAGGATTGCCCACCCCTGCTCTAACCTCTAGTACTGTCAGGACAGTGGCCCCTGAGGACCAGGATTGTCAGGACAATGGCCCCTGAGAACCAGGATTGCCCACCCCTGCTCTAACCTCTAGTACTGTCAGGACAGTGGCCCCTGAGGACCAGGATTGCCCACCCCTGATGTAGACCACCCTAATTGGATTGTGCGTAAAAACGCAGCCACGTCTGCCTTTTTCATGTTGATTAATAATATGCATCCTACCCTGAAGTTGTCGGGATCCAGCCACAGTTTCTCAGAATGGAGCTTGCTCAGGTCAGCATAGGTGGCTGGGATGTTGTCCATGTCCTTCACAGCCTGGTTCAGCCCGTTAAGGACCACGACACCATGAGCGGCCGCCATCTTATTGCCCTCAATGGCTGCTGCGTTGTACAGGTTCCCAAAGTTCCCAAAGTACCTCTGAGTCCATGGGTACACAACCAGGCATCTGGAAAAAGTACACATTAAAGTTCATTTCAGTTTATAATGTCTGTTCAGAAGAATGCATTTGTTTTACGCATTGGAAATGGTGAAAAGGCTCCAGTATAGATACCGGGACAGAGCTTTAGGGCCCACTTCGTTGAAGTCCATTTTGGAGAAAATGCCAGTGATTGTAGAGCGCTCGAAATCCGTCCACTCAACCATCTTGCTGCTTTGGGTTTCGTCTGAGGGTGCTGAGAGTTTCTGACACCTGGACAGAGAGTTGCACAGGGTTTAAATAGACCCCTCAGATGGGCAGGGCTACTGCTTGAGAACCATGAGAGGAAAGATAAGGGCAGAACAGAATGTTGCACTGCTGCCTTTCAAATGCAGGCTCATCTGTTTAATATTAGTGATAATGTCATGTTTTATTTGACTATATGTTCCAAAACAATAAGGTTCAAAGATGATGCAGAAACACACTTCATTTTACATTTATTCATTTTGGTCACACGTAAAGATTTGAGGATAAATAACAGTGTAGATTAAAACAAATGTCCACATTATATTTTCACATAGTATAGAATACTTAATAATACCTGCCTGATGCAACAACGCTTTATCTGCTCTACGTTTAATTTTAAGCTTTTTTTATTATTATTTTCTAAATCATGACCATTGGGAAACTTGAAAAGTACTTCTACTGTCTGGGTGTTTCATCAGGCTCAGTAGACTCATTAGAGACACATGCTAGTCCACATGGATGCATAACGATCATTTATAGACTCTCTATATTATATATATTGTATTTACATTTTACAATAGTTCAAATACAAGTTGGATTTTAAACAACATAAAATGATCATAATAATTAATATATGGCCTTTGGAAAGCGTTTTCTGTACCAGTAATACTTTTTGTCAAGGCAATAGTTTTCCCAATGGGCCTACTCCATTATTTTGGTTAGAATATAGGCTAGACACAAAATTTTAAATCGCATTTATTTATCTAGGTAGAGTCTTAGTTCTTGAGAGACAGATAAGAAGAGCATGTTTGGATGGGAACCTTATTGGCTGAACCTTTAGTGAAGTCACTGCATGTACTCTGTTTGGAAAAGTGCAGATTTCTCTGGTGGAAATGATACAGTTTGGGACATATGAAGGGCATGAATGAGACTTTAGGAACCTTTTCCATTGAAAGGAGGGCACCCATGGAGAGAAGTCAAGAATCCACCACATCATAAGGAACTGCATTTTCATTTTTAATGAAGACATGTCATTGAATTGTCTTACTTTAGAGGGCACATCAACCTAGTTTACATGAAGGGACAGAAAGGCTGGTTGGTCCACTAGGGAGGCTGGCCCATATTAACACCATTTGTCTATTGCGTCTCTCCTCCTTCCCATATTGTGAGGTCTATACATCAGCAGAGAGCACTTTTATGGCGCTGGTTTGTATAATTATACTATAGCAAACAATTAGGGGCGAAAAGATGGATAGTAAGTAAAGCCCTCATTAAGGATGTTCACACAATCCTCTTAGCTGAAACAATAATACTGTATAGAATATCTATTGCCAGCTTTGCAAAGTGCGCATCCCTGGGCATCATTAAGGCTGTGAACCTCCAGGGTGTAGAAAGCAGCAGCATAGAAAGCAGCATTCTTTGTAATCTAATTCATGGCATGCACATTGAGGGAAAGGGTGGTACCACACATAAACTCTGTGATAAAGCATACAAAGTGTACAAGATCTTTAGATAACTAATCAAGGGTGTAAAATGCCCATACAAGGCTACAGGCCATATATGGTCACAGAGACTGTAAACTCGAATAGTTACATACAATTTCAACACTGTAGTAGTTAGGTAGTATTATTAGTAGCTACGTTATACTGAATATTTGAAAATTAAATGCGACAATGACAAAAATGTTTGTTTATTTATTTATTTATTATTTAAATGCATTAAAAAAAACTTGTAAATGCCCATTTACCCAAAGTGATTCCACTCTTAAACACTGTAGTCAAATGTTTTTTTTTAAAGAGTCAACATGCAAAAATCAATTCAACTGATTTGTGGTTTGGTGGTCCTTTAGATTATGGTTATACTGGCTATTTAGTCTTTTCATAAATCAATTGACCACACATAAATTTGTGTTGTTTATTTAATTTATGATCAGAATCGATTTTAATCGCTATGCAAGATATACAAACACAGAATTCACTGATAAGCATAATTTAAGGAATAATACACCTCATCAGTGTATTCATAAATGACCATGAGAACTTTGCAGTTATCTGCTTAACATAAAACACGTATTTGGATTGCCTACATTTTAGGTTATAAAAAAATAGAAATTAAAAAGCTTTGCATTCAAACAAATATGACCTATTTGAAAGGTTGAATGTTTTTATGAACGTGCGCACCTAACTGCAGCCTGGATATGATAAAGGAAGGTGATAAATTAGAGTGTTGGGCTACATCATTTGTATTAATAAATAATGTATATTTTTATCTTTAAAACGTTTGTGCGTTTATAGTTAGGACTGGAAGGAAGTTTTTCTTCAAAGTTTCTCAAGCCTTGTCAGAAATAGTCTTCCAAGGACTTCATTGAAAAAGTCGCAAAATAGGCCTAAATTATGTAAACAAATGAATTTAAAATGGTCTTAAGTAATAGTGCATTTAATGTTCTTGATTAAATTAGATAATTAATTATAAAATAATTCATTAATTAGAATAGAATGCACTTTGTCATTATACAATTGTACAATGAGATTGGAGACTTCTCCTAAAACAGTGCCAGACGAACAGGTGCAATTATATTATGAATTAGGATCATACAACATCATTTTTATGACGTCTGCCTAGTGTTTACTGGAGTACATTAACTATCACATGCACTTCATGGGAAGCCCTAATCTTTACCCCCCAAAAATTGGAAAGCTTCCAAAGTTTGCAGTAGAAGTTGGGTGTGAAGTTGGGTGTGCCCTTTTAACCAGCTCATATAAAAGGTGCCCAGCTGAGAGAGGGTCACAAATCTTCACTTCAAGATTCAATTTGTCAAAGAAAACCAACAAGATGAGTCTCAGCTCTAAGGACAAGGCAACAGTCAAGGCTTTCTGGGCCAAGGTGGCCCCTAAAACTGAACAAGTGGGATGTGATGCTCTGTCCAGGTATTGAAAATGTCTTTATGAATAGTTTGGTATGACCAACATAGGCGTGCCTTTTTCAATGCTTTGACATTCTTTTCTTCCAGAATGCTGTTGGTCTACCCACAGACCAAGACCTACTTCTCCCACTGGCCAGACCTGACCCCTGGATCTGTTTCTGTGAAGACCCATGGAAAGACCATCATGGACGGTGTTGGTGAAGCCGTCACCAAAATCGACAACCTGGCCAATGGTCTGATCCACCTGAGTGAGTTGCACGCCTTCCAGCTGAGAGTGGATCCTGCCAACTTCAAGGTTAGTAAAGGAGCCATGGTTGGGAGTCAGAATCAGAATGAGGTTTAATCGCCATGCAAGGTTTACAAACATAGAACATATACGTGACATAATAATAAAAAAAATGAATACAATGTAAAATTATACACTACTGTGCATACACAGTAGTGCAGCAGTGGGACAATGGAACAGTACAATAATGTGACTTGTTAACTTGTTAACCCTCATCTTTCCACCACAGATCTTCTCCCACAACATCCTGGTGGTTCTGGCCATCATGTTCCCTGGGGATTTCACTGCAGAGGCTCATGTGTCCATTGACAAGTTCCTCTGTGCTGTGTCTCTGGCTCTGGCTGTACAGTACAGATAAACTGCTGCACAGCTTTCAGACATGACCACAGTGCCCTGCAGGGGCAGTCTGTAGTTCAAAACTAAATAAAATGTTGAAACTAAAGAACCTGAGTTTTCATTCTTTTTTTTGTCAAAAAGGCATACAAAGCAATTTATGTAGACCAATCGATGCCATGTTTGGTTTTAGCTCAATGGGCAGTTGATGTTGAAAATAAATTAAATTCACATCAAACATTTACGTAAAAAAAGGCCTAAATTAAACCAATTTATGTGTGGGAATTGTTTCCCATGTTTCCTATTTTAACCCAACTACCACTGGAATAAATTGCCAAACAAACTGCATTTAAAATGATGTTATACAGTATCTTGATCAAGTCTCGACTCGTATTTGACCTCATATAGTCACAGCAAAAATAATAAGATGTTTAGCCCACAGCTAAATTCTACGGTAGCCTGTTTCTTTTAGGCTACATTTCAATTTTCTCATTTAGCAAACTAGTTTATCTACAGCGAATTAAAAGAAATAGCATTACAAAAAGTGCATCAATAGTCTAATCATAATCAACAAGATATCCTAAAAATAAATGGTTATTGCTATTTAATCAACAAACCGTTATAATATAAATAATATAATATAAAGAGGAGAAAGAGAAATATAAAAGACGACTTTAGTCGAATGCATGATTCTTCCACCATTTAAAAACATACATCTTTAACATGTAGTCTGCTAAATTAAGCATTATGTAGTCTTGCAACGTTTACTGGCGACATTTATAAAGTCATATATGGTACTGCATGTCTCATATTATAGTATAGCAGACACTCTAATCCAGCGTGATTTACAGCAAGTGGACTCTCGGACATTCCCCTCTGAGGCAAGTAGGGTGAAGTGCCTTGCCCAAGAACACAACGTCATGTTGGCTCAGCCAGGATTCGAACCAGGTAGCCACACCACTCCCACGCTCGAAGAACGTCATGTAATATACACACACACACACTTGACATAAAAACATCCATGGTTAAACGCAAATTATCTGTGTTAGTTCTTGATTCAATGATTCAGGTAGGCGCCAATCACACGCGGAACCATAGTTGTAGCCGAGGTTTCTGTGTGGCGATGATAGATGTAACACACAACACAAGCAGCTCTAACATGTTCAGCCGCTCTTCTGTTCATGGGTCTGCTGATAGAAACTCCATGTACAAACACTCCCACAACAATAGCAACAAAAGCGGTGAGAAGACGAGTCCCATCAGCGTTATTCTGGTCAGTTCGGGTAGTCGAGGTAACAAACTGCTCTTTAGATACCCCTTCCAGAGGGGGGCCGAGGGTCCTGCATCTCTTACCAGTAAGTAGGAATGTCTTCCAGGAACTAGTAGATTACAATGTGGCAGTGCTGTCACTTGTTTATCAAACCCAGGCTGACATTATTATAAAGGTATAGCTGTAACTTGAGATAATCAGCTCATACACTGTAATACCACAGCTGTACTCATTGTGCTTGAACCTCATGATGGCTTTCTTGTCCTCAAGCCAAACAGAGAAGTCCATATGCGCTGAACACAACAGGAGATGTTCTGGAAGACCCAGATGGAGATTCCAGGTAATGTTCCAACAGTGTTTAGCCTCCGGAACAGTCTGTGGACTGTAAGATAACAGACTTATCAATCCTGTCTGTAGGTTTCCCCCTCTTTGACAGTATTTTAGATGAACGCACGTGTTATTTTAGATGTTTTTTTTTTTTTTTTAAAGAAACAGGGCGTTACAGTATGAATAACTTAAATGTGTTCTGTAAATCAGTGCAAATCGAAGCTAGAATATTCAGCACCTCACTACCACATCATGTCTGTAAAATGGATTGAACAGTCAACATCAAGATGAACCTGCACACAATTTTATTTGTTTAGTAATTTAGCAGATGCTCTTATCCAGAGCAACTTACAGCACATGTAGGGTGAAGTGCCCTGCCCAAGGCAACAACGCCAAGTTACCTCTGCCAGGAATTGAACTCATGACTTAACGATTGCTAGCCCGACGCCCCTAACCACTCAGTCACCTGACTCCACCGATAAGAGTAACTAAGCTTGAATTACATTGAGCGGGCTTTATGGAAACGAATGAACTGGAAATGAGTCAGACTAACTGACATTAAAACCTACATTACCTGTTCCCTAAACATCAAACATACATCTAACACTTTTTACAGACCCATCATTTCATTGAAGATGATGATAAGGCTTATTCGCTGCAAAGGTCATATCTAATCACTGCTTTCGATTCAGTATGAGGTCGTACGATGTTTGTTTTTGTTTCATGTCCTTCTGTTGTGCATACTGTCCAATTGTCTGCTGCATTTTTTCCCTTTTGTTTGCTTTTTTCTTTTTTGTGTATGGCCCCATTCCCATTTCAGAGAGCTATCTTCACTAACTGATGAACAGTTGGTAGCAGGGTAAGACCAAATCATTCTAAACCACGTTCCTTTTTGTTTAGACCTCCCCTGTCTTTATTGACCCCCGCCTCTTCCTTCCTGTTTCGTATCTATAGCTTCTTCTTTATGTTCGCCATTTTTGGATGTGCCACAATCACATGAAAATCCCATAGAATTACCGAAGATCCAGTGATCGTCCAGGTTAATCCTGCATTTCAACCATCACTTGTTTTGTTCCCCTTGAATCCCGGAAATACATCTGTTCAATTTGCAGTCTGCAACTGTCGAGTATCTCAATTGCAATGATAGTATCCATTCAGTTAATACATAATCTATCTATCGATCTAATTCGTATATCTAATTGATATTAATTCGCGTGCTTGTACTGTATGTACGTACGTAGACAGTCAGTGTATTTCTGCAGCCAACCTAAGAAATGAGTTGTCATCCCGTTTGTTTTGATGGTAGATCTGGCCTGCTGCATGAGCTCTGTAAACCAGCATGAGTCCATCACTTCCCTTTTACAAAGCCTTGCCCTCTCTCTACCAGAGAGGGTCTACTCTCCGTTTCCGCTTTCCAAGATTCACACAAGCTGCCAGCAAACACCGATCCGTGAAGCACCGTTGAACCCCCCCCCCCCCCCCGCCCCCCCCCCAAAAAAAATTTAAATAATAAAAATAAATAAGTAAAACTAGAATAATCCAGATAAAATAAACAATAATTGGATCCCTCTGATTCGTCCTTTCTCTCTCATCCACCTCCTTTTCCACCTCCGCTTGAACTATTTGGCGTTCTCACGAATGCATCTCTCCTGTGTTTCGATCAGGTTCTCAGACATCATTCTGGCCACCATCCTGGCCACCAAATCGGACATGTGCGGTAAGAAGTTCGAGCTGAAGATAGACAATGTACGTTTCGTTGGGCACCCGACGCTTCTGCAGCATCCGCACACCATCCAGGTAAGGAAGCACCGAGGACGTTGGTTTAGTCCGTCCGTTTTGTCTGCGCACGCATTGAAAGAGAAGTTTAATCGATCACTGGCTATCACTTTTGGCTATCCTTCAGGCAAACTGTGATCTTGATTTTTCCTTTAACGAGCAATCAATTTGTATTCGATTCATGTAGGTAAATATGTTCATCAATGTTTCTTGGGTCTTTTGGAAATCACAATAGAAATAGACCCGGTCCTTGGAATAAATGTTAGTTATATTATTCATATTAAATCATGTGACCAGCGTTTGTTGTAATAATGTATACTTTTATATTTATAAAAATACTTTTATGATTCAGTGAAATGAATGCTAAACCCTTAGCATGTTTTGGATTTGTTGCAGGTGTCCAAAACAGACCCGTCACCTAAGAGGGAGATGCCCACCATGATCCTGTTCAGCGTGGTGTTCGCTTTGAGGGTAGAAAAGTTACATGACGCCTCCATCTGTTTTCTCATCGTTTATATTGGTCTTGTTTATATTTGTATTTATACATTTATGTATAAATTGGGGACCTGGCCAATACTATCCTGCTTGCAGTTTGGTAGGGACTCAGTGTAGCTGTGTTGGGTTAGGTTAGGATATCAGAATGGGGGGTTTATTCGCTATGCAAGATTAACAAACATAGAATTCACTGTGGCAGGAATGAGCAAACATAGAACATATATGTGGCATACTAATAAAATAAAAAATGAATACAATGTAAAATACACTACAGATATGATACATATGAACAAATAATACAAATGATACAAATAGTACAAATAACATGGAGGTACAAATAACATAGGTACAGAGTGGAATGGGTATATATAGTACCTGGGGGGGGCGGGGGGGGGGGTATATACACAGTAGTGTAAACAGTAGCGCAAAAATCACAGTAGTAAGTTTTTACGTTTAAAGTGTTGTGTGCTAAAGTGGCAGAGTGCAGTGGGATATGGTCAGGACTGTGTTCTTAGGAAGGGAGGGGTATATATGTGTGAGAACATGCCGGAATGACAAGAATGTTATCACCCACATGAAGTCAAGAACGGAAGAGAAACAGGGTGGGGGGGTTGTGTAATCAGAGGGTCCGGGGGGGGGGGGGGGCATCACCCTGCCATGATCATCTGGGGTGACGGGTGACTCAGCTTGGAGGACTGCTGACTCACTGTGTCCTTAAACAGCTGAGATGGGGGGGGGGGGGTCTTAGTAGGGCACAGTGTTACGTTCCACCCACCTTATCAGGCTGGCAGCTCTAGCATGTTCTCTGGCATGGACGTTATTCAGCAGACATGCTTAGCTGTCTTGACAAACAAGCAGATGTTTACACTGCTACACTGATCACAGTGGGAAATGCACTTGAAATCATTAGCTATGCTTCTATACGTTGGAACTCTCTCATACCAAGACTTGTTCTACAAAACACATAGTGTAATAATATACATCTGCTTCCATCCCTATTGTTGAAACCTCCCTAACTCCTCTGACCCCCCCCCCTTCCCCTTCCCCTCCCCCAGGCTAACGCAGACCCCTCAGTCATCAGCTGCATGCACAACCTGTCCCGCCGTATCGCCATCGCCCTGCAGCACGAGGAGAGGCGCTGCCAGTACCTCACCAGGGAGGCTAAGCTCATGTTGGCTGTTCAGGATGAGGTCACCACCATGACAGAAAGTGAGCCTCCACACACACACACACACACACACACACACACACACACACACACACACACACCCACCGCCCTCTTCATCCGTCCCTCATAACACAGGACCGGGGGCCAGAGCGCCCCCTGCGAGGTGGTGTGGTCGATGGCAGGTTTGTGATGGTGTTTTTCTGGATGTGTCATGTTAGCAGATGGCAGCCCCCAGTCCCCATTCAGACAGATCCTTCCCAAATGCAAACTGGCCAGGGACCTGAAAGAGGTCTACGACAGGTCTGTAACCGCAAACTCCCCACATGTCACTCTCTCCCTCCTCATTACCCCCCTCCTCACTACCCTTCTAGCTTGACGGAAAACGGTTATGTTACACAGTTCTTTCTGCTCGCTTCTGCAGCCTTTGCACAACTGGGGTGGTTCGAGTTCACATCAACAACTGGCTGGAGGTGAGCTTCTGTCTGCCCCACAAAATCCACAGGGTGGGGGGCAACCACATCCCTCTAGAGGCCCTGGAGCGCAGCCTGAAGGCTATAAGGTGTGTGTGTGTTGGTGTCTGTCTGCGGGAGGCTTTTAGTTGGGGGTTTAGGGCCGGATTCCACCTCTATATGCTATGGAAGGTCTTGCTGAGTGCCAGAGCCCAACACAAACTCTTCCACTGTCTGGCTCCCCAATGGTGGAATCAACTTGAATTACTTTACTTTGTTACTTTGTTAAATCCCCGAGCAGAAACTCGTTACTGTTGTTGCTTTATTGTTCGCGTCGGAGACTCACCTTAAATTTGTAAACTATTTGGCTGTATGCTCTTATAGCTCTTCCCTTGGCCCTTATTGGTTCTCACAATGTATGTTTCTTAATCTATAATACATTATGTATATCTATATAATGTGGGATCTATCACGTTGCTATGCTCAGTGACCGATGCTCTTTTGTAAAGCTCTCTCTTCTAAGTCGCTTTGGATAAAAGCGTCTGCTAAATGAAGAAATATAAATGTAATGTAGCTACAGAGGCTGTGCTGATACAGTGCCACCTAGTGGTGTCCCCCCCCCCCACAAAACACCATCCAACGTATGTCTCAGAATGCAAATTCTCTGCTCTTTACAATGATATCGTTCATACTCTGTGCAGTAATGGGATGAAATATATAGGATTAAGTCACTAGTAGAATGCCATTTAGTCATTGTAAAATAACAGAGGAATGCTCTCAGTCTCTCTCATAGACAAAGGCAGTGACTTGTGTTGTTCTGCAGGCCCTACCATGCTCTCCTGCTGCTGGACAGTGAGAAGGCCCTGCTGGCCCAGCTGCCGTTGGACTGCTCCCCTGCCCTGGTGCGCCTGATCAAGACCTGCTCTGCAGTCAAGAACCTCCAGCAGCTGGCCCAGGATGCAGACCTGGCCCTGCTTCAGGTCCGGTAACATCAGCGTCCACCTCCACACACACTACATTTGGCAGCACCGGTGGTTCAGTGGTAGGATTCTTGCCTACCGTGTGCAGAAATCCTGGGTTTCATTCCCGGTGGGGGTTCGAATCCCGGCCAATGCATTGAATAAATGTGCGCCTCTGAAATTTCCCCATTAGGGGACTAATAAGGGATAATGTATCTCTTTATTCTACATTTGAGTCATTTAGCAGACGCTCTTATCCAGAGCGATTTACAGCAAGTACAGGGACATTCCCTCTGAGGCAAGTAGGGCGCCTTGCCCGACGACACACTGTCATGTCGGCACGGCCAGGGTTTGAACCAGGGCCCTTCTGGTTACTAGGCCAACACCCTCACCGCTCGGCCACCTGTCTCCCGCTGTCGTCTAGCCGTGCTGCCACTCATCCAGAACTGCATATCGTGAACCACACCGCATGCGTGGGTCACAATGTGGGTCGAGTTCCCATGCGGATCCGTTGCAAGGGGTTTGCCATCAGCTTTAAATGCACGTTCGCATCAGTGCCAATGCATGTCCTCCCAGTGATGTGGGCATTTATAGTCTCTTGATGTGGGAATTTGGGTCAAACTAAGTCCCAAATGATGCACAGCAGATGGGAACAGGAGACAGGATACTGCCATCTGCTGGACTTGAGGCGCTTAGCAGTAAACAGGTTAATAAAGAGCTGTTCTTTTGGTTTGCTCGGCTAAATTGAAGTATCCCTTTGTCGTGTTTCTGTGTAGGTCTTTCAGATCACAGCTCACCTGGTGTACTGGGGCAAGGCCATCATTGTTTACCCTCTCTGTGAAAACAACGTCTACATGCTGTCGCCGCATGCTAACATCGGCCTGTGAGTCTCCTCCCACCTGTCCGTCCCCTCCCTCCCTCCCTCCCTCCCTCCCTCCTTCCCTCCCTCCCTCCCTCCCTCCCTCCCTCCCTCCCTCCCTCCCTCCCTCCCTCCCTCCCTCCCTCCCTCCCCCCCCCCCCCCCTCCCCTCCCCCCCCCCCTCCCTCCCTCCCTCCCTCCCTCCCTCCCTCCCTCCCTCCCTCCCTCCCTCCCTCCCTCCCTCTGTCTCTCTCTCCCTCGTTCTTTCATTCTGCTCTATCTCTGCCTGCATCGTTACCATGCCTCCCAGCGAGAGCTCAAGGATGACACAAGCTCAACCAACCAGGAGATCTAGACAGCCTGTCACTTTGGAAAGCACATTGTAGCTGTTAGGAAGATTACCCATACTGATAAACAATATTTTCCAGACCGTGCGTCTGCAGGGTTTTCTAATAGTGACCCTCCCCTCTCCCAGGTATTCACTATTGGCTGAGCAGTTTGCCCTGCAGTTTCGAGGTCATGAACTTCCCTCCATGTTGGCCAAATTCTCCCTGCCTGTGTCCCTGGCAGAGTTTAGAAACCCCCTGGATGCTCCAGTGCAGGAGGTAAGTTTCCTAAAGGATGGTAGACCAAACTGAAACAGATGGATATTTTAAGTCAGAAGTGAAGTAAGGGGGTCCTGGACAGACATGGCCTAAGTGAAGGTTATAAATGATATAAAGCAGTCAGTCACATGGACTTCATCCTTGAACACGTCCATTATTTATGAGAGCAAGATCACAACACAGGCTACATTATGGCTCTATTTTGGGTTCAGCTGGAACCCTCCAGATGCTTGAAACATATCAAAACTGACAGTGGTGAAAAGGATGAGCTGAGTTCCAAAGTACATGACCTGGTTTGCTCTCCCCTACCCTGCCCTGCTCTCCCCTACCCTGCCCTGCTCTCCCCTACCCTGCCCTGCTCTCCCCTACCCTGCCCTGCTCTCCCCTACCCTGCCCTGCTCTCCCCTACCCTGCCCTGCTCTCCCCTACCCTGCCCTGCTCTCCCCTACCCTGCCCTGCTCTCCCCTACCCTGCCCTGCCCTGCTCTCCCCATCCTGCCCTGCTCTCCCCATCCTGCCCTGCTCTCCCCTGTCCTGCCCCTCTCCCTCCTCGCCCTGCCCTGTTCTCCCCTGTTCCCCCCTATCCTCCCCTTCTCCTCCCCCCTATCCTCCCCTTCTCCTCCCCCCTATCCTGCCCTTCTCCTCCCCCCTACCCTGTGTCCAGGCCCAGCTAATCCAGATGGTGGTGTGGATGCTACAGCACCGCCTGCTCATCCAGCTGCACACCTACGTGTGCTTGCTGGTGCCTCCCAGTGAGGAGGAGCCGGGGCTGCGAGAGGAGGAGCTCCCCCTCACAGCCAAGGTGGGGGGCCGCAGCCTCAGCACTCCCAGCGCCCTCAGCTTCGGGTCCCCAAGTAAGTCCCTCCTCCTCCAGCAGCTCGTCGTTATGATCCACGACCGATGGCCCTTTTGGGAAAGCTCTTTCATGGAAGTCGTCGGTCCGAAGTTGTCTTCTGTCCGCAGCCAGCAGCGACGACATGACCCTGACCAGCCCCAGCATGGAGAACTCCAGTGCTGAGCTGATGCCTGGTGGAGATTCTCCCCTGAACAAGAGGATGACGGAGACCCTGCTGGCCAGCCTGACGGAGCAAGAGCGCCAGGTCATCCTCAGCATCCCGGCTGCCCAGAACCCGGAGGACCTGCGCATGTTCGCCAGGTGGGCTGCCTTGATTCCTTTAGCAGACGCTTTCATCCAAAGCAACTTCCAAGAGAGAGCTTCACTAAAAGAGCATCGGTCACCGATCATAACAATGAGCCCCAACCATTGCATGTAGCCAGAACATGAAGCATACATTGTGAGAAACCAATTTAGTGCCAAAAACCATAAACAACATGAACCTTAAAAGTGCCATAGTGTACCAGAGTGCAATAGTAGAGCACAAGAACTTCAAATCGGACAGGGGAAGAGCTCGTGTTGGGATGGGGCGCTCTTGAGAGGTGGGACCACCCGACGGTTGTCAGAAGAAGACCGTAGGTGGCGGGTGGGGGTGTGAGGCCGGAGGAGAGGCTCGATGTAGTCGGGCGCAGTCCCCGTTCACCGCTCGGAAGGTCAGCACCAGGGGTCTTGAATCTGATACGGGCTGCGATGGGAAGCCAGCGGAGGGGGACGAGGAGCGGGGTGACATTAGGAGCGTCCGGGGTAGATTGAAGATCAGGTGGGTTGATGGAACCCCGGGGTTTGGGAACGATTGTCGTGCAGATTCTCTCCGTCTCCCTCTGCTGTGTGTCGGCCAGCCTAACCGATGGACCAAACTTCTCCCCTATGTTGCTTGTACCCCCCCCCCCCTCCCTCTCCTCCCTCCAGGCTGCTGCACTACTTCCGAGGCCACCACCACCTGGAGGAGATCATGTACAACGAGAACATGAGGCGCTCACACCTCAAGACGCTCTTCGACAAGTTCCGCAGTGTGCTGGTGGTCACCAACCACGAGGACCCAGTCATCTCCCTCTTCCAGTCCCCTCTGGAATAGGGGTCCGGAGGGGGGGGGGGGGGGGGGGGGGGGGGGACGCTGTCACGGCCACCCTGCTCTCGAACACACAAACAATTTGACCTCGACGCTGCTGTTGACTAACTGTTCATTATTTTTGTGGTTGCTAGGAGGGTGATTATGTATGCCACTGTACAGAAAGAGAATCTACTGATAATTTACTAATGCTCTGCATTGTTTTTCCATTTTGTTCCCTTGTTGTTTCAAATCTCTTTAATGTTGTTATTAAATTATTACAGCAATCTGCTGTGCTGATACCAATGAGCTGTCTAGGTTGATGACTGTGCCTGAGGAACCTTTTTAATGACTGTGGCTGGCTGGTTCTGGTCACATGGGGTTGATCAGTTGTAGTAAACACAGCAGAGGTGGGCACATGCTGTAATGATCATTCCATTGCTGCCCCAAACAGCCCCCCTTCCTTCCCTGTTTTGGCTTTGAGATGAGGGGAACATTCTACACCTCTGTGAAATTGATCAGATTTGTTTTTGCTTCTTTTTAAGCTAAGCGAAGAGATTTGTGATGGTGTACAGTACAGTCAAAAAGTTTGGACACACCTTCTCATTCAATGCGTTTTCTTTATTTTCATGACTATTTACATTTATTAATTTAGCATACGCTTTTATCCAAAGCGACATACAAGAGAGAGTGTTACAAAAGAGCTTCAGTTACCGAGCATAACAACTTGATAGACCCCAACATAGCGGGCATCTAGGTTACAAAATAACCAATAAGTGCCAAGGGAAGAACTATAAGAGCATTCAGCTGAACATTGTAGAAGTTTTAAGGTGAGCCTCCGCCAGGCTGTAGTCCACCAGTGGTGCGAGTCATAACACAACAATAGGAAGTTTCTGAACTACAGCAACAACAAGTGATATTTCTGAGTGCCATACTAATTCTAGTGTTTTTAAGTGCCATTAAATTCTCGGAATAAGTGGGTTTTGAGCCTTTTCTTGAAGGTGAGGAGACAGTCTGTGTTTCTGATGGGGGTGGGGAGTTGATTCCACCATTGAGGAGCCAGACAGTGGAAGAGTTTGTGCTGGGCTCTGGCGCTCTTGAGAGGGGGGACAACTAGGCGGTTGTCAGAGGAGGACCATAGGTGGTGGGCAGGGTGTAAGGCTGGAGGAGAGAGTTGATATAGCTCCGGGCAGTCCCGTTCACTGCTCGGAAGGTCAGCACCAGGATCTTGAATCTGACACGGGCCATGATGGGAAGCCAGTGGAGGGCGATGAGGAGTGGGGTGACATGGCAGCGTCTGGGTAGATTGAAAACCAGGCTAGCTGCTGCATCACAGTGTTGAAATTGTGCGTGCTGCTGGCGTGGCTGCTGGGCTGGGCCTGCTAGTGCTCTGTCACTCCTCAGGGAGGTGTTATACGGCATGCAGTGGAGGGTTTCCCTGCATCTTTAGCAGCGACCATCCCAGCAGCCATGATGGGGCTGACATCCAAGATGACCGGCTAGAAGACTGATGGAGAGTACACTACTATGTAGTGCTGCATCCTCTTCCTCTTTTGTTGTCCTAGCGTAATGTCTTTGGGATAGGGACTGTATTCTTCCTTGATCAACCGGAACCTTATTGAAGAGACCATATTGGGTGGAAAGTTCCATAAGGTATGATTGCATGATACCTTTTGCCTTTGCCACCTGCCTCCATAAGTCACACTTACATGTACCAATACTTCCTACGCACAAATCACCAGCTGACTTGATTCCCAAACTGCTGAGCACTTAGAAAGGTGCAGGTTTGCTTCTCAGCTTCAATCCTACCATTGTGCCTTTGAAAATGGCATAATGTGTTAGAGTTCATTTAGATCCGATCCTCTCACACGTTAGTTTCTAGCTACAGTAGGACAGTTACCAGTCCTAGCTACCTAGTTGAACCTAGCTGTCTAGTATAGCTCTGTTTCAGCATCCAAGAAGGCAACGAGGGATTCCTACCTTGATGGACAGAGGTCACTGATATCTTACCGAGCTTGTAAAGTTCTGATCTCCATAACTAGTCCTCTTCGCAGAATGATGAATCAATGGTGTGAATTAATTTTTCTAAATATATATATATGTTCTTAAGAATATCATTTATTGTATCATGTTATTAAAGTAACGTCAAAGCTGCCTGACTTGGAAGGCACATTATGACATCATAATCAAGTGATGGATTCAGAGTTCCAGAAGGTAAGTCTGCTAAATGAATACATTTAAGTCATTTACGAAGAAACATTTGACAGAGAGACAAGAAAGCCTAAATAGTTGTAGAAATCCGTATTTGTAGAACATTTCTGGTAAAAGGAGATGATGTCTGAAGGTGCGTGCTCGCACGAGGCTGACGATCAGCAGACTGAGTCAGCTAGGATGTCCGTGTTTGAAGAGGAGAGCCTCAAAGCTTCACACCTGTAAGATTTTATTTAGAAACACACACACAGCATATTCATTACCGTGTCTTCATGCAACACATTGCAAAACAGTGTATGTAGGCTAAATAAATCTAATTGGAATTGGTGCACACACGTGTTGGCCAGTTAGAGGCTTGGGTGGGATTTACAGGAGTAGTGTGGTCTCTATGACCTGTGAAATTGATTTGCTTTGGGCTCTGTGGATGTCTGTAGGAATCCTGAGAACACGCAGGATGCGAAGGCTATGATGTAAGTGTGCACCACACCACATCTGACTCACATCACCTGCCCACTTTCTTATCCACCATCACTGTATCTCTTCCTGCTCCTGCGCTCCCTCACTTCCTGTGCCTTTGTCTCTGTCTCCAGCTGGTGGCGTCAGCAGGTTAAGCGCCTGTGGAAGGGGCTCAAGCGTGTGGGCACCTTCTGCCTGGGTGTCATACTCTCCCTGGGGGTGATGGCCTGCATGGGGCCTCTGTTCGACCTCCGTATGATCCATCCTGGCAACAGTGACATCCTGTGGACCTCGGCTCACTACCTGATGCACCCTTACTGCACATGCCACAACTTTGGCGTGCCGCCTGTGTAACAACCAGTGTGTTTTACCCCTCACACTTCCCCTCTCCCAGCTCTCCTCACCCACTCCCCCCTTCTCCCGCCCCCTTACATCCCAGTCTATTATAAATAAACTTAGCATTTCAATTCAAGGGGAGCAGTGTCTCTTTTCCCATTTGGTTGAGTGTAAACTGCATATGTATGAAAAACTAAATTTGGAAATACGCAGTCTTTTTCTCGAAACTGTGTTCGTCCACGTTTTTCCTTGTAATGCTGCATGGACATAAGCGCTTTACTTACTGACTGTCAGGAGCTAGGCGCAAACTCGGCCAGCTTTGATCTTTGACACACCCTCTATTGAGTTCATCTGCCCATGTGACCTGTGTGACAGAATGGGTTCTTATTTCTTCATCACTCTAGTGGAGTGTGAATGGATGTGTATTCACACATAGCCAATGCTGATGTTTAACTCACACAGCTCTGCATTGTGGACTTGGACGTATATTTGGCAATATTCGGACACAACATCCTGTAATATAACTGTATACTCTGCTAAAACCCTGCATAAATACTGTACATCCTGACCCAACACTGTATATTCTGCATGACCAGTACTTTTATCATTGTAATTGTATAGTCAGTACATAATAATGTATGATCCAAGCCTCTGGAAACACTTTGCCATGATAGCAATAGACCCAACTGGATTCTTCTATCTACTTCCCCTGTTCATCTGGGGACAGGACTGTTGCCTATAGCAGCCCATTCAGTTTGCTAATCATGTAACGTAGCCTGTTACCCGCACACGTGCAGAGGCTACTGGCTTCCTGTTGTGCAGGTCACCAGATGCAGTTGGGGACATAAAGCAACAACATGAGCATGAAAAACAACAGGTCAGGGGATCATTGCAAAAAAAATTGAAATGCACTGCTCAACTACCAAAGATTGTTAATTGTATTAGTGAAAGACAAATGTTTTTGCCTACAAGACAAAATATTGAGCCTAGTTAATCCTCCAACAGTGCACATTTTGGCATCCACGATGAAGATCAGTAAAATGGTTTCAACTATTATGAAATGTTGGGTTGTTTTCCACAGATCGAAAAGATCTTACACCAAAAAACGGGGGTAATGATCCTGAGAAGCAAGGGAGAGCTTGAGAGACAGACCGAGAGCGAGAGACAGACGGTACAACAGGAAGACTGAGCATGAGTGAGAACCAGAGACTGAAATAAGTCCAGGCTAAAGAGGAAAGCGTAAACAGAAAGTGCATTGTGTCGTTTACAGTGGAGTGGGAGGGCTTTGAGGTTTGGTGTAGATGCACTGTGCATGGTCACTGTCTTTCCACCGTGTTCACTCGCATGCCTTTGACTTCCTGAGGCTGAGAACTGATGCAGCGTAAGGTGCTACTCAGACAGTTCTTGTCTTCTGACTGTCTGTGACTTCTGGACTTCTCCAGACTGGTTCCAGAAGGACTGAAGGACTTCTAGGTTGTATGTTGAGGTGGCAGCTGATCATCTCTCTACCTCCCACGAGATTTCTCTTTGCTTCAGAACTCCTGCTTCTCTCATTGTAGCTGACACCACCTGGGTCCAACTTAAGGGGGTCAGATATTTCCCCCCATCCCAGGTTATAGAGATTCTGCCATGGCAGAAAGGGGTGTTTCGTACCCCTCCGTGTTTACGGTGGATGGCAGTGCTGTCTACCCCCGCCTACCCTGCAAGCCTCCCCCAGCACAACACTCCCAGAGGCCTGGGATCCAGACCCTTCTGCTCCTGCTGGTCAGCCTGGCTCTCTGTGCCATGGTCATAGAGGGCTTCTTCATCTACCAGCTCTACAACTCGGACACTGTAAGTACGCCATTTACTCTGCCTGACGGTCTAAGGGTCCATCGATATTAGAGGATCTGTCCTTCCGTCTATCTGTCCGTTAAACCGGATCTTCTATAGCTGAATGCCTGCCTGCTCGTCTGTCTCTCTGTCTGAATGTCCATGGGTTCGTCCAAACACATTCATCCATGTATTCCCTGTTCATGTCTTTTAATCTAGCTCTTCTTCCTCAAGCCTGTCTCACTTTCTTGTGTCATAACTTTTCATACATTTCTCTTAACACCTCTTGTTTTGAAATTGTTCTGACTGGACGTTTAAAAAACATTTTAAAAACGAATATGTCATGTACATAAATTAATGTATGGCTGATGACAGACATATAAGTAGATGGTGAATGGATTCAAGCAGATTCAGGTTCACAAAAGCAAATGACTTCATCATTTTTCCAAAACTACGGTACAAGGATGCATTGTTTCGTCTACATTTATTGCGAAGTAATTTTCCTATACAGAACAGAAACAAGCGATGATGAAGTAGGCCCAGAAATTCATAAGTGTGGTTCGTTAATCAGCTACCTGGCCTCAACACCGCGGTCAATTCTACGTAGGTCTAAACCATCTCCACGTCTGTGTAAAAGACCTCATACATTTCAGCCCACTTATTAATGTTAAGATTCCTTATCGTAAAGTGTGGTTTGGTTCATAATGTTGTAAGCAGTCTGTGAATGTATTAAGCAGCGTATCATATGGAGAAGCATCTATCTCTGGTTAGAGACCAAGGACGTTCTCCATGACGCATGTTCCTCTGTGGTAACTGGTCAGGTGTTGGAAATAGAACTTACAGCACTGTCCACGTATGTGAGTAAGAGAAGAAAGCTAGTCTGCTTCAAAAAGAGGATAGGGGTGATGGTGGGACTGGAAAGAGGCGGGGGGGTCTTTTTATGGTCTGTGATCTACTTTTTCTCATTGCCGGAAACCTACTTGGTTTCCTGTACATTACCTCAGAATGCCCTATAGTGTAAGGCCTAATGCGCCACACTTACCTATCACTTTGTTTGTGTTGCAGAGAGCGTCTGAAGTGTTTAGTAAGAGTATTCAAGGTATGTGTTTTACCACTCCTTTTTCCGTTCCCAAATTAAATATAAGGCAGACATTCTCAAAAATTGCTAATCATTTGAATCACACCAAAAACCTTTAACAGATGAAGTTGTAACCCTCGCCCCCCACAAGATATCTCCAGTTATGGCGCCTTCAAAACCTCTCGCCCATCTGACTGGTGAGACAACTACCACATATTCTGTTTCAGTAACCCTGTATGTGTTGTAAATGCTATTTTAGTATAGTCCTTCGCTGACTCATGTTCTCTGCTCCCAAGCTGGGCCTCCAAAGCCTCATTCGGATGGGGTCATGCAATGGGTGGTGGAGGACGTACCCTTCGTCTATGAGATGGACCACAGAGACGGGGGAAAGCTGGTCATCCAGAAAGAGGGATTCTACTACGTCTACTCCAAGCTCTACTTTAAACACTCCTCGCACTTCACACACACTGTCCACAAACATACAGATCGTTACCTGGGAAAATCCATTCCTCTTCTTCAGTCAGAGTGGTCCCTGTCTCACGACAAGATGGTACACTCCAACAGTTACCTGGGAGGGGTGTTCCACTTCTTCAGGAACGACAGCATCTTTGTGAAAGCGTCGGACACCTCGCTGGTGATCCGTTCAAAGCCCTACGAGAACTACTTTGGTGTCGTCATGATCTGTTGATCCATGCTTATCAAACGGTCGCTGAGGTAAAGCAGTCACAGAAGAGTGGGAAAGTAAACATTTAGTAAATCGATTGAGAACTTAATGGCACTTAGGGATAGTATAGCACTTCACATAATCTAATGTGCTTTAGAACAATCTGTTGGTCCCCATATGGTGACTTGCCAGTGTTGTTTGTTGTATCTCTTGCTTTATGTTCACAATCGTTGTGTCATGCATTTATAGTTCTTCCCGTGGCACTTATTGGTTCTCATGATGTATGATTCACAATAAAAACCCACTGTGTTCGGGTTCTATCACGTTGCTATGCTCAATGACTGATGCTCTTTGTAAAAGCTCTCTCTTGTAAGTCGCTTTGGATAAAAGCGTCTGCCAAATGAATACATGTAAATGTAATGTAAATTATATGATTTATCATCATGAATTACAAAAGGAATTGCCAAATGTAGTATATATTTGAATTTGTTCTATCGTTGTGAGGTCAGGTCCAGTCAATACTGTTTCAGGTCCGGCTTAAGGAGAGGGCTTTAATGGAGTCTGCAGGGACCCTTAAGAGCTTAGGATCAGATGGGGTCCTCAACCTCTAAGATTGAAGATAGTTTCTTGGCTTTATTAGAGAGGAGACTTTATCGAACTTTTTTTGCGCTTTTACATTACGGTATCAACTGAGCTAAGAATGTATGTTAATGCTATCCAACTATGAATGTTAAGAGCACCTGACATTCAGGTGCTTAGTGCTGTTTCTTAACCATTGCTGTGTTTATACAAAAAAGTGAAATTCCTAGTCCTTTGCTTAATATGCCTATGCAATAGCCTAAAGACCATAAATTCTGCTCTCAACAGTGTTAAGTAGTGGCAAAATGTAGTTGTAACACATAATGTGTATCGGATGTATTTATAAGCTACCTAAATAAATCCCTTAATTGTTATTCTTTCTCTAACTCCGTGTAAGAGTCCACACACCGCAGCATGTATGCTTGCAGACATGGCTTGAGTCACGCCTGCAGTGAGTTAAGTGGAGAAGACCGCGGATGTCGCAGCCGCTCTCTGTAGCAGGAGACATACAGTGAGCTGAGAGCCGTTTCCTGCATGCCCCCTGCCCCCCCTCCTGCCTGCCCCCCCCTGCCTCCCCACCCCCCACTGACCCAAAAGTATGCCTGGGTGGCACGAGATTCCCCATAGCACCTTGTGTTTGCTGAAGCCTAGGGTGAATAAATAAGATCCTTTCCACTCAAAACCGAAATAAAAAAACTTCAAAGTGATATAACGCATCCAGGTACACATGGTATCTCTAAACGAGAATAACGGTGCTGGCAGTGACAAAGATGAGCTGGCGAAGACCCCCCCCCCCCCCCCCCCCCCCACTGATGCCCATGCACAGACGCAGTCAGATTCTATTTGTGGGTCTCGGTGTTCTTGTCTATCTAGAAGGCAGTTCTATTGTTTCGTGGTTGCAGTCCCTCCTGTCTGCCTCTCTGTCTTCCTGCTCCTTCTCCTCTGTGGCGTCCGCTTCTTAGAAGCTGCTCTCTGACATCGCCCACGCTGCAGGCCTGCCTTGTATACTCGTAAACTGCAGAGGAAGTGGGCGTGGGTGGGGGTTACTGGGGGGGGGGGGATGGAGGGTGGAGACGTGAGCAGCGCTTGCTTTGTTTTCGCCGACTCTGTTTCCGAGCAGGTAGAAAGGGTAGACGAAAAAGGGGACGAGACCCTGTCCTTGCAATGCTGCGACACGGCAGCGAGATGCGGTTGAATAATTGATCGTTGAACGTATTTGAATACTTCTTGCCTGCCAATTAGGCACCCAGCCACATTACAGTACAGATGAGTCAGTAATTAGTCCATGTGTGGAGTGGTGGCTCAGTGGTTAAGGTGTTGGGGTTGTGATCAGAAGGTTCTGAGTCTGATTCCCGGCTGTGGCTAAATGACGTCGTGTCCTTGGGCAAGGCACTTCACCCAGGGGGAATGTCCCTGTACTTGCTGTAAGTCGCTCTGGATGAGAGTGTCTGCTAAATGCTAAATCCTCCGTGCCTACACCCCCGCCCGCCACCTACGGTCGTCTGCTGACAACCATCTAGTGATTCCCCCCCTCAAGAGCGCCTGAGCCCAACACAAACTCTTACCCTGTCTGGCTCCCCAATGGTGGAATCAACTCCCCACCTCCATCAGAAGGACAGACTGCCTTCTCACCTTCAAAAGAAGGCTTAAAACTCACTTATTTAGATAATTTAATGGCACTTAGGAATAGTATGGCACTTCACATAATCTAATGTTGTTTAGAACTACTTGTTGATCCCCATGTGGTGACTCGCCAGTGTTGTTGTTTTCTTGCTTTAGTGTTCACAATCGTTGTGTTATTCTTTTATAGCTCTTCCCTTGGCACTTATTGGTTCTCACGATGTATGTTTCACAATCTAAAAACCCCACTGTGTTCGGGGTCTATCACGTTGCTATGCTCAATGACCGATGCTCTTTGTAAAAGCTCTCTCTTGTAAGTCGCTTTGGATGAAAGCGTCTGCTAAATGAATAAATGGAAAATGGAAATGACTAAATATTAATGCGCCGGCTCCGTGTTTTGTGTCCTCTTTGGCAAACAAACAAAAAAGTGAATCGACATTGATACAGGTATGAACTAGTCCTAAACAAGCCTCAACAAGTCCCTCAACGCTCGTTTTTTTCAGCCAATACTGAGTCATCTTCTCTCCTTCTGATGGCTCCGTGGTCACACCACCAGGTATATGTCTGCACCAGGGGCAGGAACAGTGCATCTTTTCTGCGGTTGGGTTTTCCCTCGTTAGTCATTTAAACCAGACTGTCCACAGATCACATGTGTGTGGAGAGCATTTCAACCTGGCCCTACCATCAAGTGGAAAAAAACCATACGTCATCATCAGTAGGCGATTAAACAGTCAACCAGTACATAATTTGATTGCCAGGCTGCCATGGTAGTGACATGTCGGGTTAAATAAACGTTTCCATGTTTTTGGGGGGGAAAATGCAGGAGGTTAAGTCATGGTTATGGTTCATACGATTTTCACGTTTCTGTGGGAAAAGTGCTTTCATGTCAGAAGCAGGAGAAGGTTCCAGCGTGTTCCCTCAGCAGATGAACTACGGTACAATCTCTCAGCAGCTAAACGCTGCCCCCTGCTGTCTCTCACAGTAACGCCGCTTCCATGGGGTCCTGATGGCTTCTGTTGGCTTGAAACCTGAAGAAACCTTGTCGGTCCTGTTAGCTTTTCTCCATCAATTAGATAGAGGACATTTGTATCAGTCACAGTATAATGAGCAGTGTTTGCTAAAAATCAAGTTGCTGCCCAACAGTTTGTTACAAAGAGCTGGAAATGTGCGTCTTTCTAGTTTATTGGATCTAACTGTGATTGAACCGGGTTCCTCCTCTAAGATAGGCTAACAGCAGTCCATGTGTGGTGAACTATGACACATCAAACACACATTACCAAGAGTCAGTTTCACATTTCAGAACATGAAAACCTCACGACGACCTCATATTTGGGTCTTTGAACCAAAAATCGTAAGTTCAGACCAAAACTCGGATCCCAAAATTCAACTGCACTTTCCATTGACGAGGGAAACAATAGAGTAGATGAGGGGATAGAGAAATGTTTTAAAGAGAACTGACCTGCCAGGGAAATCTCATCGAGACACAAAACGTCACGGGTTGGATCCGAATCTGCGCCGTACGCGCGTTCACACACACGCAAAACGACACACACACATTCTTATGGGGCCAAAACTCGGCCCTCACATCCGGCAGTGGAGAAGCACCGAGACAGAGGAAGCTGAGTTAGACGTGGGATTTCCTCAGCGGAGTGGGTAGGAGAGTGGAGGAGAGTGGAGGTTGAGAACCTAAACCAGCATCCGTGACAGGCTTCATTAAGCAGAAACTTGCGGTGACAGGATCTAATACAAAGTGACGAAATCATGCGCGACAGTCTGATACATGGAAAATGTGTGTTTCTCTTCTGGCTGGAAACAATGTGTATTTATTTGGATAGTTCCAAATGATAACCTTCTGTCTCGTTTGATGTGCGAGTCCCTGAAGGCTGTGTTTGGACGGTTTGGTTTTCAGGCAAGCTTGTTCTTCGACAGGGTGTCTGTAACAAAGGGGGAGGGAGTTACATTAAAACACATTACATGAAACACAGCATTTAAAGAGAAATTCTAAATTGTCACACTGTTCCAATAGTTTTCGTGTCCAATGAGCAGTATTGTCTTTGTGAGATGTTTGTAATCCATTAAATGTCTGTTTGGGGGATAAATCCTCTGTTCAGACTTGTGAACCAGTTATTCCAAGGCCTGCCTGGCCTTTCAGCACTGGTTTGGAAATCCATTACCCTGGTTTCGTCAGTGTCTCACTGACAAGGGAATGGTTGTGTGGAGACTCTACACACGCTACAGTGACACAGGGGTCCATGATTCAGCCATGATTCGGGGGGGGGGGGAGGGGAGCTTTTTGCTCTCTCTTCACGTCTGAGGTCTTCATGGTTTAGTCACAGCAACACAACACCACTAACGTAAACCACAGTCACACACAACACAGTGGAGCCTCACTCTCACTTTTCACTTGTTTACATTTAAACATAAATGGCGGTTTCTCATATCATTTCTGTCAGCCATAGCTGAACTGAATAATGATGATACTTCACAGTTAACTGCTCTACATAACCTGACTGCTTCTGGTTTCTAGACTCTGATTCGAAAGATTTTGGAATGTTTTGATTGGAACGGCTGAAACAAAAATAAAAAATACGATAGAAACATTTATCCAAACATTAAAGTATCAATCAATCAATCAATTTATTATTTAAAGTGCAAAATCACCATGGTACATGGTCTCAATACACTTTACAATAAAATCAGGTACAAAAAAACAAAATACCATACAGTAAAACAATGTTAAAACACCACAGTGAAATTATAAAACAGTCAAGAATTATTTTAAACCAAAATGTTGGTGGTAAGTTTTAAGACAGGACTTAAAAATGTCAATGTAATAGATAAAGTAATACATAAAAACTATACAAAACACATCCAGTAGTAAATACGTTAGTTTATGTTATAAATTATTAACAATGAACAATTATTAATGTATTACTATAGGTACAAAATAAGCAATACATTCCAGTGAATGTGTAACATTGTTTAAAAGCAGTATAAAGTTGGTCACACAATGACATACAGTACATTCATGGGGATTGATCTTCCATGTCATTATTCCCTCAACATCATTAAATAAAAAAAGCTAATAAATAAACATATTTAACATAATACAATATAAAACAATAAAATAAAATCTCAATCTATACTTGTGTAATGTTTAAGTAAATAAAAGGCAAAAGCAAACATAAATAACTGTTGACGAAATAAAAAAAATATTCAATCATACTTTGATATAGCAGGTGGACAATGTTCTGTTTGATTGTCTCCCTGGACACATGAGAAGGTCAGAGGGCATTCTGCCTGCTGACTAGGCTAGTAGTATAGTAGCCTGGAAGTTCCTAAATGTCTTTATTTCCGTGACAGATTAAACCTCTCAAGCCTCTAGTTTCCTTTATCTTCTCCCCTGTTTTCAGTGCATGACTTGGGCTAGTTCAGGACTGAGTCGATGTTATGATTGGCTGTGGAAGC
Source organism: Neosalanx taihuensis (assembly GCA_030340665.1). Lineage (NCBI taxonomy): Eukaryota > Metazoa > Chordata > Actinopteri > Osmeriformes > Salangidae > Neosalanx > Neosalanx taihuensis. The sequence continues at coordinate 12,711,357 of CM059298.1, forward strand.
TGGTAGATGCCCATATAGGTGACACAATCTGTGGAGTTCACTTTGGGACCTTTGGGGTAAACGGTGACCTCCAGCTGGTCATTGGCAGAGAGCAGCACAGCTTTACCCAGGAAGCCAGTGCTCAGGGTCTGATGAGACACACGACTCTCCAGGATCACGGCTGCTTGGTCTGCGTGCTGCACCCTGACCGTGTGTTCTCGCTCCGTCAACTCTCCCAGCCCCACCTGGACGTACACGAAGTAGCTGCCGTCTTCGCGGACGGTCATCCTTCCGTTGTCTACCGAGACAGGGGACGGAGCGCTCTGCTCGTTTTGCAAACGCCACTGCAGTCTGTCACCTCCAGGCGAAGCGGATGACTGTAGTCCTGCAGTGGAAAACATGGTTAAGCTTTTCATCAGCATTGTATCTGAACATTTCTATTAAATATCAAGAGGAAGAGTTGTTGCCCTGCTTTTCTATATTTCCCACCCGCTTTTTGCCACAATTTATTTCCTTAATTCCTCACGCGTTCGTAGTTTCAAAAGACAAGTGCGGGTAAACAATTATTCTGTATTTAACTGACTCTCATTAGGTTTAGGTGTTTGTTCATCATTTAGTAAGTCAATGGATGTGTGATAACAGGTGAAAACAATTAATACCGGCGAATGCATAAATGAGTATTTTGCCTGATGTCATGCCTGCCTCTGGAGGTGTTCTCTGCAGAAACAAAAACAACACACAATGATGAAAAGAGTTTTGACAACAAGAAACTGAAGTGAATTTCCCAGAATGGAGTTACGTGTGATGTTGTTCTTCCTTGTGGTGACGATAGCGGTGTGGTTAGGATGAGTAAGACCGAGAAACACAATCTCTTTTGATCTGTGCACCTGCATCAAATGCTGATTCCACCATAAAGGAAAAGCGATACGTGGTTCGAAAAGCTTTACAGATTTTTGTCATAACGCAAAAGTTGTGGTCGTCATACCTGTGTTGATTCCAGAATGTTCCAGTCCTGTTGTGGTTTGGTTGTTGATTCCTTGTGGTTGGAAAGGTTGGAAAGGGAGAGAGAAGACAAGCCACTGTCAAGTTACAAGTTACAAGTGACAAATATGTTATTCAATCATTCAATCATTTTCTGGTAATAACCAGAACACAGTATATGGAGCCAGACCAAAGTTTTTACATAGAAGGTTTAAGTTAAGAGATAGCTAACTTACTAAGCTAACAAAAGTAACATCACTTCTGTGGACATAATGGCTTTGCTGGGTCTCAGGACAATATTTATCAGATACAGTCAAAAATAAAGTCTTTCCCTATCTAACAGTTTGTCTGAAAGGTTGACAGAGAGCTCTATGGTAACCTTACCTAGACCACAGGCTACGGTGTTTTTCACACCTGCTGTTATTCAGCTAACCATGATAGAGGGATGCAGCATCAGATACGCAAGGCAGGTGTCAACACCGCAACATGAACAGCGGTGTTAACCAGCAACCCTCCAGCAAACACGATTAAAGTGACAGGCATTCAATGGCCGTGTCCGACGACATACTGTAGCTATCGTAAATGTTGACAACTATTAATGATCTGTAGCAAATTGTCACACACGACACTGTGGCCAACTACACTATCAACATTCAGCTGTGCGTGTGTGTGAGCTGTGGGGAGTTGAGCTTTCTTACCCGGACATGTGCTCCGAATGTGAGGTAGAGAGTGATGGAGAGCACCTGGCCGATGGTGAGGACAGACACCCACAGAAGGAGGAAGGTGACCAGCCGGTGATGGCAGCCCTGGCTGGGAAGGTACCGGTGCTGGCAGCTCTCCACCATCTCACAACGCTCCACAGTCTGCGACATCCTCATCCTGCGATGGCCGAGAGAGAGAACACGGCCGAGAGAAATAGAGAGAAAGAGGGAGAGAAAGAAGAGGGAGAGATAGAGAGAGATAGAGAGAGATAGAGAGAGAGAGAGAGAGAGAGAGAGAAAGGAGTGCTACTGTACTGTTATCCTCCTGGCTTCCTCTACAGACAAACCTCAATGCAGTCAGCTTCCTGAGCAGGTTTGCGCACCACTATCTGACGAGGATGTCTTGATCTCTGAGCTGATCCTCTAAAGGGTGCAGCTATCCAGCCAGCCAGCCAGCCAGGCAGGCAACCAGGCCCCCACTCAACGATGAGGTACTTTCCCTGTTTGTGTGACAACAGGAAAATAGAAAGAGCCACCAAGAGCCCCAACTAATATCATCCCACTCTCTCTGTTTCGGGGACGGCCCTCCTACCAGCCTCACCACAATTTAGGCTGAAAAGGGGAACCACAGTTCACAAACAGGGAGAAAGAAAGAACGAAAAGGATGAAACAACGTCACCTTTAAACAAGAAGTTGTTTTTTGTCACCACGTCAGTCTGTTTATGAGACTTCACGTACACAGAGACAGTTCTCATTTTCTTAAAGCATCAGGGTTCGTTTCTTTTTATTGTCTACTTTGTGGTCATCTCTCTGGTACTGATGAAGAAAGTGTTTTGTCCGTCTCTTCGTAAACGGAGCGACAGTTCAGTTGAGTTCTGGATTAAATAAGTATTTAACAACCTGCAGATTGGGAGAGTAATGACCAGACCTCTGGCAACAAAAGGAAGACAGGACAAGGCTTAGGTCTCAATCATGGCTCTCTCCCGTCCGAAAGCAAGAGGACCTTCTTTTATAGGGCACAAGAATGTAAACATAGATAGTGACAGTCAGGCAGTAATGACGTTACAACAGTCTTCAGAGAAAGTGTGTACAGTAGTGATTAATATAAGTACACAGGAAATCCAATTTCTTCCACAGTACTGATTCAAAAGCGCTTGAGTGAAAATTGAGAATTTTCCCGGCCTTCCGGTCAAAATTCATTTGTTTTGAGTCTTCCGGAAAACCAACAAGAAAAAAAATTAAAACGCAGAACACACAGTTGTTATGACAACATGATGCTTCTTCAATCTCTTGAGGCATGTCTGGTCATGCCTGACTTGTTCTGCTCATATTCTAGTGCCAACTTGTGGTAGCCAATAGGAACATTCTAACAGAAACTGTGTGACATATAGTTCAGGTGTCAGTCCTCTTAAATGTCATGAACAGTTGACAGTGTAATAAAAAACCCAAATGAACCCTTTACTGTAGTGCACAATAGGCTACTATCATCATCTAACTTTCAACCACACTGACCCTGAATTTTATTCAAACTGCTCAAAAAAAACTGACCTGTAGTCACTGAACTGGCTGTGGTGTTTATTCCTGAGAAACAGTCAGTAAAATTGGTCAAAGTGAGAGGAACTAAGACCATTTCTCACAGAACGCCTTTCGAACAGGAATATTTTAAGATGCGTGTGGTTGAGGGAAGGGGGAAGGGGAGGAAAGCATCGTGAAGTGTCGTCTGTAGCATTAAAGTCTGTTTATGACAAACACAGCAGAGATTTAAGGGGAAGTCAATGATGTGGGGTTTGCGTAGCCATTGTGACTAATCTAGTTCCTCATTTAAGCAAAAAGAGAATGTCGGGGTCATAGGTCATCTTATTCCATGCTGACTAGGGCCATGGGGAGAAGGGACTCTGTGTGGATTATATGTTATTCATTAATGAAAACACGGTAAACTGTGACCTTTCAGAACTGGTTCTCCAGAGATGGGAAAGTAAAGAAAAAAGAGAAAACTATAATATATTCAGGAAAAATCCATTAAGAACCAGCGTATCATATTATTATGGTCTTTTGATACATATGTTGAAAAGAAAACACGCGATAAAAGGAAAAATATGAATAAAAGATTGAAAAAGCAGCTTAGTTTGAATGTTTGCCAGGTGCAAAACACCTTTTAATTGTGAGGGGAGCTTTAAGCCGAGCATGTGGACGTGTTTGGTGGAGTCAGAGCCTCTCTCTCCACCACACCAAAAACAACACTGTCCAGGTACACTGGGGCTTTTTACACTCAGGGAGGTTTTATTACACTTGTTTTTTTGTTCCTGTCAAAAGGATTCCCAGTAGTTGGCCAGTGGACATTCTCTTACAGTACCAACGCACTTGAATGAATTCATCTGACCGTAAGATTTAAACTGACTGTGTGTTCGTGAGGGTGGGGTAGCGGCCATAGAGCCTGTGGGGTAGCTGTTTGGAGGGTAGCTGTTTGGAGGGTAGCTGTTTGGAGGGTAGCTGTTTGGAGGGTAGCTGTCTGGAGGGTAGCTGTCTGGAGGGTAGCTGTTTGGAGGGTAGCTGTTTGGAGGGTAGCTGTTTGGAGGGTAGCTGTTTGGAGGGTAGCTGTTTGGAGGGTAGCTGTTTGGAGGGTAGCTGTTTGGAGGGTAGCTGTTTGGAGGGTAGCTGTTTGGAGGGTAGCTGTTTGGAGGGTAGCTGTTTGGAGGGTAGCTGTTTGGAGGGTAGCTGTCTGGAGGGTAGCTGTCTGGAGGGTAGCTGTTTGGAGGGTAGCTGTTTGGAGGGTAGCTGTTTGGAGGGTAGCTGTTTGGAGGGTAGCTGTTTGGAGGGTAGCTGTTTGGAGGGTAGCTGTTTGGAGGGTAGCTGTTTGGAGGGTAGCTGTTTGGAGGGTAGCTGTCTGGAGGGTAGCTGTTTGGAAATCATTCGAGTCCAAATGGGATTCAAACACAAATAATGTTCCTGAGGACGCGATGCCTTGTTTACGTTTCCCAACTGAAGCTTGCTCAACCCCCCCCCCCGCCCCACACCTCACCCCCCTTCCTCACTTCACCCCCACACCTCACCTTGCCCCCCACCTCACCTCACCCCCCCGCCCCGCCGCACACCTCACCCCCTTTCCTCACTTCACCCCCACACCTCACCTTGCCCCCCACCTCACCTCACCCCCCCGCCCCACACCTCACCCCCCTTCCTCACTTCACCCCCACACCTCACCTTGCCCCCCACCTCACCTCACCCCCCCCACCTCACCTCACCCCCCTTCCTCACTTCACCCCCACACCTCACCTTGCCCCCCACCTCACCTCACCCCCCCGCCCCGCCGCACACCTCACCCCCTTTCCTCACTTCACCCCCACACCTCACCTTGCCCCCCACCTCACCTCACCCCCCCGCCCCACACCTCACCCCCCTTCCTCACTTCACCCCCACACCTCACCTTGCCCCCCACCTCACCTCACCCCCCCCGCCCCACACCTCACCCCCCTTCCTCACTTCACCCCCACACCTCACCTTGCCCCCCACCTCACCTCACCCCCCCACCTCACCTCACAGTTTCTGAACTGAAAGGAAATGGGTCTTCCCCTTTAAAGACTTCAGCTGGTTTTATCAGTAAATTGTTCTGTGCAGCCATCTGCTGCCTGCTCTTATAACTGCTGTTTGACAGACAGACAGAAACAACTATTCTCCACAGGCTATAGCCAGTTATATTGCAGCAGTATATTATATATATAGTACTGACCAGGGTTGCAATATCTGACCACCTGTAACTAGTCTCATAAGGTCGAAGGTCAGTCCCAGGAAGGAGATTTCAATCATAGTGAACCTAAATAGAAGATTGTTTTATTAGATTAGATTCAACTTTATTGTCATTACACAGGTACAAGTCCAGGGCAACGAAATACAGTTAGCATCCAACCAGAAGTGCAAAACAGTTATTAACAACAGAATATAATAAATATGGGTATACTCAGAATATACATATTATGAACAGTATAGTCAGAATATACAGGGTATGTACAAATTCAATCAGGGTATGTACAGATTCAAATTAGACAAGCAGAAATTAGCGGGTAGCATGTATATACAGTTAGTGCAAATGATGCAATTGAACAAAATGAACAGATGTGCAAAGTGAACAAAATGTGAACAAAATGTGAACAAAATGTGAACAAAATGTGAACAAAATGTGCAGGTGGTGCAGTAACAGATGTGCAGATGTGCAAAATGGACAGATAGTGCAAATAACAACTCACATATGCAAGTGGTGCAAATGTACAGAAATGTGCAAATATAGGGAGGCGGGGGTTCTATGGGGGGGCGGTGGTTATATAGGGGGGCGGGGGTGTAGTGGAGTTCAGGAGTGACACAGTTCTGGGGAAGAAGCTGTTCCTCAGTCTGCTGGTTCTAGACCGGAGACTCCTGAGGCGCCTGCCGGAGGGCAGGAGGGCAAACAGTTTGTGGGCGGGGTGTGAGGAATCTCTTCGGATGCTGTGAGCTCTACGTAGACAGCGCTTCCTCTGGATGTCCTCAATGGACGGAAGAATAGTCCCAGTGATGCATTGGGCAGTTTTCACCACCCGCTGCAGTGCCTTGCGCTCAGCGACTGTGCAGTTCCTGTACCACACTGTAACACAGTTTGTTAGGATGCACTCGATCGCACAGCGGTAGAAGTTCACCATGACAGCTGAGGACAGGTGGTGTTTCCTCAGTGCTCTCAAGAAAAAGAGACGTTGGTGATCCTTCTTGATCAGGCTGGAGGTGTTAGTAATCCAGGACAGGTCATCCGAGATGTGGATCCCCAGGAACTTATAGCTGGAGACACGCTCAACGGCCATCCCGTTGATTTGAATGGGGTCGTGCGTGTCTCCCCTCTTCTTCCTGAAGTCCACGATAAGCTCCTTGGTCTTTGTGGCGTTGAGGAGCAGGTTATTGTCACCACACCACATGGCCAGGTGCTGCACTTCCTCTCTGTAGGCCGTCTCATCGTTGTTGGTGATGAGGCCGATCACCGTGGTGTCGTCAGCAAACTTGATGATGGAGTTAGATCCATACATTGGCTTGCAGTCATGGGTGAAGAGAGAGTGAAGGAACGGGCTGAGCACACATCCCTGTGGTACACCTGTGTTGAGTGTGATGGTGGAGGAGCAGGAGTGGGCTGACCTAACATGCTGTGGTCGGTTGGTCAGAAAGTCCATAATCCAGTGGCAGAGAGAGGTGTTGATGCCCAGCTCTACAAGTTTGGTGATCAGCTTGGAGGGGATGACAGTGTTGAAAGCAGAGCTGAAGTCTACAAACAACATACGGGTATAAGTGTTATTATTGTCCAGGTGTGTCAGCACAGAGTGCAGCGCTGAGGAAACTGCATCATCTGTGCTCCTATTGCTGCGGTAGGCAAACTGGTGAGGGTCAAGTGTGGGTGGAAGGTTGGTCTTCAGGTGTGCCAGGACCAGTCGCTCGAAGCACTTCATGACGATGGGTGTCAGTGCCACAGGGCGATAGTCGTTCAGGCACGACGGGCTGGAGTTCTTCGGCACCGGAACGATGGAGGTGGATTTGAAGCATGCCGGCACAGCTGCTTGAGCAAGGAACCTACAAGATAGAACTACAAAATCTTAAAAACCTTTCTATTCCAATTTTGTGTGTGTAGATACTTTTTTGAATGAATCATTGAAATATCAGACCAAACATTGGTACAATGACTATCTGTTTTGTCACTTGACATAAATGGACATTATGAAATGGTTTTGTCTCTCAGAGAACTCACTGAAATACGTTTTTAATGAGAAGCAGTCCCTTTACCTTTGGCATGCATGTAAAGTATGCACGAGTACTGTAAACATCCCTGCCAATAGGGTTACATACCCTGCATCACTTCTACTGTTGATAGTTACTTTATTCTTGAAAGAGTGTTGTACGTCCTCCAGAAATCGCTTTCCTCGGTACTTCCAGCAGGTGGCGCACTCCTCCTGATCTTGTGAACTCAGCTGCTTTTAGCACAGCCCTTCATGCTTATATCAAATGCAAATTAAAACCATGTCAAATGCAAAATAAAGCCATGTCAAAAAGATGGCCACGGAAAATAAGTGAATACACTGTATGCAACCACACACCTTCGAAAACAAAGCATTTATGTATTAAAAAATATATATAATAAAATAACATAGTATTAATGTCTAAATCAAAAGTTCAACTGAAAGTCGTCCTCTTAAATAATGTAAATAAATACCAAGGGTTCGGAGAGGATATATAGGCAGGGAAGTTAGTATTCAGTATAATGAATGAACAGAATTTTAGGGAACAAGATGTTATGGCTCTTTAACTTGACTTTACAAGGGCGTACAGTTCGTTCAAACAGAAGAGGTATATTATTAGGTATTAATATTATTATTTATAGGTATAGCCGCACATTGTGGACGAGACATGGGGGTAAATCGGGTGGGTTTGTGACTTGTCGATGTCAAACTGGGGCTGGGGGACTTTCTCTAGAATGAAAACCAAGTTTTTCCCCTGCTCAGTCAGCCTGGATGGGGAGGGGCAGAACCAGGGGAGGGAGAACAGCCTGGTGCCTCCAGGAACACATGGAAGTGACATAGGGACCAGGCAGAGAAGCGGAAAGTTTGACAGCCTGTTGGAAGTATGAAGGTTTGACAGCCTGTTGGAAGTATGAAAGTTAGACAGCCTGTTGGAAGTATGCGTGGCTCCGTGTGATCGTCTGTTTCCAGCGGGTTAAATCCACTTTCCTTTATAGGAGCCTGTCGGAACAGCGGACAGTAACATTGCTGGTGGATAAAGTTTTTTTTTGTTTTGTTTTTTTCTCCAAGTGCGTCCTTGCAACTTTCAATCGACAGTCAAACAGACCCTTTTCTCAAGCTGCTGAACTTGATTTGACTGGTTGGTGGTGCCGGGGCACCTTTGAATCGGGTTGGGGGGGGGGGGGGGTATTTTTGTTATTTTTTGGGGGGGGGTACGTGGATTTCCATGTACCAGTCAATCATATTTTCCAACAACGGATGGACTGAAACTAGTTGGGATACCATTGTCAGTTCAACTTAGGCCTGCCAGCCTAAAGACAATCGTTATTTGAGATAACTTGCTTTTTTAGGAAGAGATGCAGAAGTTCAACAGTCCCCAGGCACTCTCCAGGACCGCGGAGCTCCAGCAGCGCCTGGCGGACAGCGGGGGGTCCGGGGGGGACAGCGGGGGGTCCGGGGAGACCGCCAAGGAGAACGGTGCTGGGAACAAGCAGCATGTGACCGCAGAACCTGCGGGAGATCAGTCCTTTTGCACCAAGCGAAAGATGCTGGTCGGGTTGGATGTTCTCTGTCTGTTCGTAGGTAAGACTAATGAAATCCAACAGGACGTTGTTGTTATCCAATTACAGTCCCTCTTTACGGATCTAGATCTGTGTTGTATCTTCTGCATGTGATATATGCTTCACAAGGGCAGTGTGCTATTCCTAGGCCTGTTTTTATAAATGTTCCAGTGTTGCTAGGCTATTCAAGTTCAGCGGGTCATTATACAAGAATGGTCCTTTCAAACTCAATTCAGCTTGCTGCTAAATGGGTAAAAGAGAAGTTCAAGGCCCCAGACACACGTGGTCCAGTTTGTATTCTGAGCAGCAGAACCAGCGGCCAGGAGGAGAGATGTCCCGGGAATTCTTCAGTTCCCATGACAACCACGGTTCCCAAGAACTACATGGGAATGAGAGAGAGGGAGGGAGAGAGAGATGGAGAGGGATAGAGGGAGAGGGAGAGAGAGAGACGGAGAGAGGAGCAGAGAGAGGGAGAGAGAGAAACATGCTCCTAACCCGTGCTAGTGTTCCCGTGCCAGATTTACAGTTGTTCATTGTTTGCCTTGCTTCACAGCCTTATTATCCCTAACAAAGTTACCCTGCCAAATTAAGAAGCGATTATGTAATTCAATATAGCATCAGAGAAGGGCTTTCAGTTTGGATGTTGACGGGGTTCTGGCTAAACCGTAATGTGCAGCATGTGGCATGTTGAATAATCACAAAAACATCATGACGTGTTCTCCAAACTGTACTTTCACTCCTCCAAAATACCAGGACAGTTTACTCGTGAATCAAATGGGTGCACTGACAACCGCTGTCAAATTACCCGAATCGCGAAATGAGCCGTTAAGTACGTCCGGGGGAATGTGGAGGTTAGGGAGTAATGCTACTAATCAGAAGGTTGGCGGTTCGATTCCCGGTGGTGCAATAGAACGTTGTGTCCTTGGACAAGGCACTTCATCCTACTTGCCTCAGGGGAATGTCCCTGTACTTAATGTAAGTCGCTTTGGATAAGAACGTCTCCTAAATGACTCAACATAGATGTAAATGTTGGACTGGTTCGAGAGCGGTTGAATATGAGGCAGGCGCAACCAGTCCAGGCAGACAGACAGGTCTGCTCACCTTGGCGGTTGTGTACAGACGACAGACAGACAGGTCTGTTGACCTTAATGGTTGTGTACAGACAGACAGACAGACAGGTCTGCTCACCTTGGCACTTGTGTACAGACAGACAGACAGGTCTGCTCACCTTGGCAGCTGTATACAGACAGACAGGCAGGTCTGCTCACCTTGGCAGTTGTGTACAGACAGACAGACAGGTCTGCTCACCTTGGCAGCTGTGTACAGACAGACAGACAGACAGGTCTGCTCACTTTGGCAGCTGTGTACAGACAGACAGGTCTGCTCACCTTGGCAGCTGTGTACAGACAGACAGACCGACAGGTCTGCTCACCTTGGCAGCTGTGTACAGACAGACAGGTCTGCTCACTTTGGCAGCTGGGTACAGACAGACAGGTCTGCTCACCTTGGCAGCTGTGTACAGACAGACAGGTCTGCTCACCTTGGCAGCTGGGTACAGACAGACAGGTCTGCTCACTTTGGCAGCTGTGTACAGACAGACAGACAGACAGGTCTGCTCACTTTGGCAGCTGTGTACAGACAGACAGGTCTGCTCACTTTGGCAGCTGGGTACAGACCGACAGGTCTGCTCACTTTGGCAGCTGTGTACAGACAGACAGGTCTGCTCACTTTGGCAGCTGTGTACAGACAGACAGACATGTCTGCTCACTTTGGCAGCTGTGTACAGACAGACAGACCCCCAACAGGGTTCTTTGTCTGTCGCAGGGAGTTCGAACCGAACGTTCCCTAAAAAAAGAGCGTCAGATTCCGCAGGCGGTCTGACCTCTCGTCGTGACATCTGTCAAGAGGCTCATTCATCGCTGTAACTGTGGAATTCCCCCCGGGCCGACCCCTGCTCGTTAAGTTATCAGATCCAGAGGAATGATGCCTTTATCTTCCCTAGGCAACATCTCCATCCATCTGTTCACCACACGTAAACATGCTTAACACTCAAGCTGGTGTGGTATTCGTAATTATGGTCTCTTTTTTTACATATAGCCATACCTTCGATCGTGGATAAGGAGAACTTTGTTTTTAAGTTAGACTGTGTGCTGTGCTGAAGGGGAAGCAGGTAGGATGATGATGTTGACCCTGTACCAGGGGTGGGCAATCCTGGTCCTCAAGGGCCGCTGTTGTTATCGAGCTCTGTGGAAGCCTGATAAGGAAAACCATTTATTAGAATCAGGTGGAGCTGGAGCAGGGAAACATCTAAAACCTCCAGGACAGCGGCCCTCGAGGACCAGGATCGCCCACCCCTGCCCTGTACTCTAGGCACTGTTTACAGGCAATCTATCTCATGATCTGACCCCCTGGGGATGAGTGATGGTTCCCAGAGAGAGATTCCTCTGGTTCTTCTGTGTACCAACGTCTCAGTCTGTCTCGAGCGTGTGTTTGTGTTTGTGTGTGTTTATCTCGCCTGTTGAAAGGAGAAGCGCAGGTCTGAACAGACTCCAGGCGGCCCTGTGGCCCCCGTGTCCGTCTGACCTCTGGCCCCTAAGGTCAGAGGTCGTCGGCACACCTGTGGGGCGTGCTGGGACAGGTCTCCCAGCATGCACTGCTGTTTGTCTTCCGTACAGGTGGTCGCCTCTCTGTCAGCACCTTTAATAGGGGCCCCGTATTTAACCACTTAAAAGTCATTTTAAAACAATTTGGATGAACGGGGGACGCACTAAAGAAGATTAGGCCCTAGCAGGGGTCAAAGGAAGGTCATTCATACCCTTGACTGCTTGTCAAGTCTTACCCTTTACTGCTTTACATTAATACGTGTGTAATGACGTTAAAGGTTTATCTAATCTAATCTAATGGAATGTTGGATTACGTTGACATGATCTGTTGTGTTGCAGTTCATCTTGAAGGGTTATTTAAATGTCAAAGGCTTGATTCTAGGGTTCGTTTTCTCCTTCCTCCTCTGTTTGTGCTGGAAGGAGACAGCATCAGCATCCCCCCCCTGTACTATATATACCTATTCTTCACAACACTCTCTTACTATAGTTATATTCCCCCGCCATCTGTACAGCTAGTGCCCACTTTTTACTTTGATCTTATTTCTATCTAATTTGTATCATACATTATTTTTTATTTGGTTTTACCCTTATTATTATGTTCCATATATGTTCTATGTTTGCTCTTTCCTGCCATAGTAAATTCTGTGTTTGTATATCTTGCATAGCGAACAAAATAGATTCTGGGTCTTAACCAGGCAGGAAGGCTTTCCCTTTCCCGCTCTGTTGTATACACACTTTCCTTTCTTCTTTTCCCAGGAAGGTGTTCTTACACTGAGCAGTGTCTGAGATGCGATCATGTGTGTTTGTTTTGCCTGTCTCTGTGTGTGTGTGTGTGTGTGTGTGTAATGGGTGGGTACTTTGTTTGCGTGAGTTCAACTGGTGGAGAAAGCAGTAAAGTCAGACTGATACTGGCCGACGTGCCGCAACATGTCATCGCTCGCTCGGCCAGGAATACCCAGCAGCCTTTGCGCGAGCACGCCTCCTCCAACACACACGCGCCTGGATCTGGGCGGCAGCAGAGTCGCTGTCTTGTCGGCAACCTTCCTGCACCCGTTTCCCCTAATGCGTAAACCCTGATCGAACACGCGATGAAGTCACGGAACGCGATATTCTCCACATGACAGATGGAGTGCTGAAAAAAAAGAAGAGAAAAATAAATAAACCATTACCCAAAGTAAAGAGCGATACTGCCGCTGGATAATCGATGTTTGAACTTCTTTGTCATCACGAAGCCACTATTTTAAAAGCCCATTAGCTGAGTATGTGACATTAGCCTAGATACAGTAGCCTGCAGTCCATAGGCCTGTCTGCAGTCTGGGACTGGCCCCTGCTGGGGGGAGGGTGGGGAGGAGCTGGGGGGAGGACTCTGGCAGCAGGTCTGGACATGGATATGGCCCCAGGGATGGCGGAGCAGGGTGGGGCGTGGGAGTGCTGGCTGCTGGGGGGGGGGGTAACCGGGGCAGGAGTCAGGAGGGGGGGGGGGGGGGGGGGGGGGGGGGGGGGGGAGGGAGGGAGGTCAGGTCTGAAGCTCTAAGGAGCTCCTCCAACCACAGTTGTCTGCAGGAGACGAGACACTGCTCCAGGATGCTGGGGCAGACAGCAAATTGCTCCAAATGAGTCACGGTAATCTTCGCAGGTCTGAGTGGGTCCGTAGGTAGAGGGATTAGTGTGTGTGTGTGTGTGTGTGTGTGTGTGTGTGCGCGGGCTGGCCCTTGTCTTTCAGTACCAGCTCTCTCTCTCTCGGGCCCCTATCCCTTCCTGTCAGACATGGCTCCTCACTGTTCTCATCCCGCATGTCCTGAAGATGACACATCTCACCTGGTTCCCCCCCCCCCGGCCTTCTCAGCCTCTGTCCCCCCCCATCACCCCCCCCCCCCCCACCTACCCAGCCTCTGTCCCCCCACCTTCCCAGCCTCTGTCCCCCCACCTTCCCAGCCTCTGTCCCTCCACCTTCCCAGCCTCTGTCCCCCCACCTTCCCAGCCTCTGTCCCCCCACCTTCCCAGCCTCTGTCCCCCCACCTTCTCAGCCTCTGTCCCCCCCATCACCCCCCCCCACCTACCCAGCCTCTGTCCCCCCACCTTCCCAGCCTCTGTCCCCCCACCTTCCCAGCCTCTGTCCCTCCACCTTCCCAGCCTCTGTCCCCCCACCTTCCCAGCCTCTGTCCCCCCCCATCATCCCCCCACCTTCCCAGCCTCTGTCCCCCCACCTTCCCAGCCTCTGTCCCTCCACCTTCCCAGCCTCTGTCCCCCCTTCTTCCCAGCCTCTGTTCCCCCACCTTCCCAGCCTCTGTCCCCCCACCTTCCCAGCCTCTGTCCCCCCCACCTTCCCAGCCTCTGTCCCCCCACCTTCCCAGCCTCTGTTCCCCCACCTTCCCAGCCTCTGTCCCTCCACCTTCCCAGCCTCTGTCCCCCTCCACCTTCCCAGCCTCTGTCCCCCTCCACCTTCCCAGCCTCTGTCCCCCCCACCTTCCCAGCCTCTGTCCCCCCACCTTCCCAGCCTCTGTTCCCCCACCTTCCCAGCCTCTGCCCCCCTCCACCTTCCCAGCCTCTGTCCCCCTCCACCTTTCCAGCCTCTGTCCCCCCCACCTTCCCAGCCTCTGCCCCCCCTTCCTCTGCCCCCCCCCCCACCTTCCTAGCCTCTGCCCCTCCATCATCCCAGTCTTTGCCCCCCCCCCCCGCCCCCCTCGTCCTGCCTGCCCTGCTCTCTCTCTCTCTCTCTCTCTCTCTCTCTCCAATCGCAAACCTTGAGCACCCCCTTAAAGGTGCTGCAGTTCCTCTGCACTAGCATGCCTTTCATGGTCAGACCCAGACCCAGGCAAGCAGACGCACGCACACACCCACCCCCACACACACACACACACACCCACCCACACCCACACACACACACCCCCACACACACACCCACACACCTCACGTTCAGAGTGCCACCCCTGATCTCCCTCCTCAACAGCCGAGCTCCACTCCAGGAAGCAGATCCCAGAGTGTGGAGAGAACAGAGAGCATGCTGGGGGATGCATGCCTGGACCTGGCCCCAGCCACTCTGAAAACACAGCTGGTCTTTCTGCCTGGCTGGGAGGATCACAAGGTTACACAGTGTAGGCTAGATCCGCCTCAGCTAGTGGATATGTACATTCATTACGTTTGACATGTATTCATTTAGCAGACGCTTTTATGCAAAGATACATTGACTAGTGTGCACATTAAAGCGGATGATCAAAGTGTACAGAGCTAACAGCACTCGTTACACCAGACAGCAGTATACATTTACATTGATTCATTGAGCAGACGCTTTTATCCAGAGCGATTTACAGTAAGTACAGGGACATTCTCCCTGAGGCAAGTTCTGATGCTCTTTGTAAAAGCTCTCTCTTGTAAGTCGCTTTGGATAAAAGCGTCTGCTAAATGAATAAATGTAAGTGTAAGTATAAGTAGGGTGAAGTGCCTTGCCCAAGGACACAAAGTCACATAGCCACAGCCGGGGCTCGATCTCACAACCTTCCCCTCACGAAGCCAACGCCTTAACCCGCTGAGCCATCTGACCCCCCCATACTGTAGTAAAAGTACAAAAATTAATACAACTTAGTTAGCCTACAGGCCGATTATTCTGCTGTACTGCGCTTCTATGTTCCAAACCCATGGGGGTCCCAGAGGGTTGGGCTGAGCAGCAGCAGATGATTGGAGGAGGGGATCCCTCGCTGAATCGCTCCTCCCAAGGTTTCTTCCATGTTTTTCTCCCTAGTGAGTTTTTCTGGGAGTTTTTCCTTGTCTTCCTTGAGGGTTTAGGTTGGTTGAGGGGCAGTTCCATGGGCGTAGGTGAAGCCCTCAGTGACTTTGCTCGTAAAAAGGGCTGTACGAATTAAACGTTGATGCGATCGGATGATTGCAGACGATCGGATCTCCTCCAGCGCCGCTTTTGTCCTCTCGTTTAGCTCCCTTTGTTCGTCTGCGATGGGGGCTGTTGTGCTTCCATCGGGGCAGACCAAACAGCCAGGACAGCCCCATCCAGCCAGTTCAGAGGAAGACCCTCCCCCTCCCCCTCCCAACACACCTCCCCCTCCTCCCCCCCCCCCCCCCCTGCCTCCTCCACCTGCCACCTGGCTCGCCCACCAGGGGAGAACTGGGCCTCCAAGACACCTCACTCGCAGGTTCGTATCGTGCAAAGCGTCTCTCACTCAAAAGCCGGGCGCTTAGGCAGGTACCAGAGAGCTTGTGGCTTTGCCAGTTTGAAACGCACGACTCGGCGCCAACGACATCGCATCCTGCCTACGGCGGCTTGGCGTCTAACCACAGCTGTCAGGGCGCTTCCCCTTTCGTGGCACGCTTTGCCTGCCCGCCTGACCGTCTCTCAACCAATCGCGATCTTCAGTCTGACTCGTACTGAGGCAACCTGAAAGGAGTCGCACGCACGCACACACACACACACACACACACACTAAGTGAGGAAGGCTATTGTGTATTCAAGCTCGACGCTGCTCGTGCTTTGAGAACTGAAACCCACTCTGTCAAGCTGTACATCCTCCCCATTGGCCCGGACAAAGCCACATGATCATGCTGTTATGATTCTGGATTACAGACCTGTCTAGCGAGATTAGCATTACAACACCTCTCTGTGACTCGGGGCAGCGACGTCCTCTGTGGAACATTGACTTCTAGATAAACAAGCAGCTTACAGCTTAGGCTGGGGCCCGTGTGGAGGGCCCTGACGGAGGGGCCTCATGAGCGGAGACCACCCTGGAGGGGAGCCCAGGTACCTCTCCTGCCCAGCCAGGCCCCCCCTCCCCAATCTAGCCCATCCCAGCCTAGCCCAGCGCAGAATAGTCAAGCCCAGCCCATCCTAACCCCTCCAACCTAGCCCAGCCTAGCGTAGCCCAGCGCAGAATAGTCAAGCCCATCCTAGCCCATCCAACCTAGCCTAGCATAGCCCACCAAGCATAGCCCACCAAGCATAGCCCACCAAGCATAGCCCACCCAGCCTAGCTCACCCAGCCTAGTCCAGCTCAGAATAGTCAAACCCATTTTAGCAAACCCAACCTAGCCTAGCATAGCCCACCAAGCACAGCCCACCCAGTCTAGCCCATCCCAGCCTAGCCCATCCCAGCCTAGTTCAGCATAGTCCAGCCTAGCCTTGCCTAGCCATCCCAGCCCAGCCCAGTCCCATAGAGCGGCTAGCTAGGTCCCCTCTCGTGGCCCCTCTCTCCAGTCGTCTCAGCGTTCCCTGCATTCGAAGAGGGGAAAGTTAGAATCAGGCACCGTAGCTCGGCTGTACGGCAGCACGGCCCATGTACTGGGAACACATGTTCAGTATTGACGTTAGCCTGTGATAGCCTCACTGTGCTGTGCCATTGAGCCGTTGGTCTGGGTCTGTGTTAGTGTGGTTAGCCTGCTTCACCGCCTGCCTCGGCTGTTGTTTGGTTACGTGTGGTTGAATGGCTCCAGGGGCGGTTTATTTGGTCAGTTGAGGTTGGATGAGGTTTTTTGTGGGTCATTGGGGATGTTTTTCCGTTTTTTTTTTTCTTTCTCGCGGTTTGTTTAGTTGTGTGTTGGTTTGTGTGGTGCTGTTTGTTGTCTGCATGGTGTGTGTGTGTGTGTTTGAGAGAGAGGGAGAGAGAGAGAGAAAGCGAGGAAGATTCTGCTGGTTTGAGGCGGGGTCCATGTTTACAGAGCAGGTCCCAGCAGAGCCCGGATCTCTGACCCCCTCGCATTCCAGAACCACCGCTAATCGCCTCCGTCTGCCTGCGCTCCACATCTCCCCTTTCTCAATCTCTCTCTCTCCCTGTTTCTCCATTTCCTCTCCTTCATCCCTGGGCTGCCATTAACCAGAAGTCGATACGTCTCTCGCCCTCGCGGACGCGCTTCAGGATCTGACTTTCAGGCATGGGTTTATTGATCGGCGCACATCAAGCAGTACGCTTACACAGCAAGCAGGCTGAATTTCCCCCTGTAACCCCCCCCCCCACCCCTCCCTCTCTTTTCACTTGGCTGGCTGTTGTTTTGCCGTTTCTCTCGCTCTCTCTCTCTGGTCCTTGTTGTTCTCGCAGTGAGCTCATTCTGGGCCGTGGTCATAGATGTGTAAATTAGAACCAGGGACGTCTCAAAAGAGGAAGAAACAAACTCCCTTCCCTCTCTTATCCCCCCCCCCCCACACACACTCCTCCTCCCTCTCTCTCTCCCCCCACTGCCTCTTTTCTCCCCCTTTTTGCTTTTCGAACCGACCCTCTCCTTTCCCCCTTTCTTCTCTCCTTTTGGACCGTTTGAAAGCATTCCTCCTCCTCTTCCTCCTCCTCTTCCTCCTCTTCCTCCTCCTCCTCCTCCTCCTCCTCTTCCTCCTCCTCCTCCTCCTCCTCTTCCTCCTCCTCCTCCTCCTCTTCCTCCTCTTCCTCCTCTTCCTCCTCCTCCTCCTCCTCTTCCTCCTCTTCCTCCTCCTCTTCCTCCTCCTCCTCCTCCTCCTCCTCCTCCTCCTCCTCCTCCTCCTCCACCTCCTCCTCCTCCACCTTGTGGAAGAACTGGGTCCAGACTGCAGTGCTGTTTGGCCGGTGTGTTTGTCCTGCCCTTTTTGGAGGTTCCCAGCAGAGCCGGCTGGCCAGGCCCGGGGCTCTGGGCCCCCCCTCCCCCTCCCTGTCCCTCTCCCCTCCCCCCCGCCCCTGCGTTCTTGGCCAGGTGCGGAGCTCTCGCTCACAGCTGCCTGACAGATGATTTGAGGGGCGCTGGAGAGCTTTGTGTCTTGTTGTGAAACCGCTGAGTGTCTGTTGGAAAGGCCTGGAGGTCTCGCCGGCACCAGGGAGCCTCCAGACTCCAGGCTCTGGGTGGAACCGGAGTGGAGTATGAAAGCTGCTATTTAACGACGAGCGTCTGAGACGGCTTCACGGTTTAGCCTCGGCGGTGCGTCCGGGAGAGGGAGGCGTGGAAGTTTTAAACGGTGTTAGCATTGGCTGAGGGCAGTGATTCGGTTAAGGACAGACCCGAACAGACCCCCCCCCCCCCCCCCCCCCCCCCCCGAGGGCCGCAGTAATCTGATTTGACCTCGTTTGCGGACCCTGACACGACACGGGGACGCAGCGGTCAATACGTGACGAGTCGAGGTCGTAAACATGATGTTATCGGTTCGAGAGCATGACGGCTCCCATTACCTTCGAAAAGTATTGAAAGGACTCCTTTAATGGACGCTCACGCTCTCTCCCAGCGTGACTTTTCCCCCCCCGCTCCACGGTAATGGATGGAACAGTCCATTACACCACCGGCAGGCCAGAGAAACATCGATTGGTTCTGAGAAGACCCGCGCCACCTCGGCCCTGCCGGCAGCAGAGAGGGCCTCGGAGCGGAGGCCCTGATGGATGAAGGTTTCCTCCGGCTGTGACACCGCCGAGCTGGAGACCCGATCCAGTTTCCCCAACCTCTGACCCCCCAGCACGGTGTGGTCCACCTCAGTGACGGCTCTTTTTATTAGACCCCTCAAGCTGTATAATGCGAACCTCCCTGGTGCTCAGCTGAATGGACGGCTGTCTTGCGCGAGGCTCCAGGTCAGGCAGGGACTGGAAGTACCCATCAAAGGTCACTTCCTGTGGGTGTAAGGAATGCTGAGTGGCGGATCAGCTTGTGTTCATCCGCCATTACAGGTGTTAGGTGTTATCTTCTCACTGGATTTCCCATCCCCGCCCCTTATGTGAACACACACACACGAACGCTGATAAGAAGTCAGTAGAGGTCAGTACAGGTACCAGGAAGTCCCTTATATGGGCCTGCCATGGGGAAACCGGGATGCACAGTTCTGATTGGACCAGGAGCAGGCGGACTGGAATCTCAGGTTGGGTGTGGCCGACTCCAGCTCCTATCCGTCCCTCAGCAGGCTGCCTGACCAGGGTTAAGGTGTGTGTCGGTGCCTTGGCTGCCTGACCAGGGTTAAGGTGTGTGTCGGTGCCTTGGCTGCCTGACCAGGGTTAAGGTGTGTGTCGGTGCCTTGGCTGCCTGACCAGGGTTAAGGTGTGTGTCGGTGCCTTGGCTGCCTGTGTGTGTGCGCATGCCTAGTTAGTGTTTGTCATACACTCGCTGTGTCAAGCGAGGAGCGTGTGATGCAGGGAGGCGGGAGGGAGGAGAGGGAGACATCAGGGTCGGATGAGAGATGTTTGTGCCGTGACAAAGTCTGCTATCAGCCTGCAACGTGTCTTCCCTCCCTCCCTCCCTCCCTCCCTCCCTCCCTCCCTCCCTCCCTCCCTCCCTCCCTCCCTCCCTCCCTCCCTCCCTCCCTCCCTCCCTCCCTCCCTCCCTCTTTCCCTCTCTCTTTCTTCCCCTCTTCCCTCCCTCCCTCCCTCCTCCCTCCCTCCCTCCCTCCCTCCCTCCCTCCTCTCCTAAAGCAGAGGATTCCTTTATCTGTATTGGGTCTTTTTTTCCAGAGGAGCGTATTTCCAGTAACTGTGGAGGTCATCAGCTAGGGAGGATAATAAAGCTAACACACACACGAGCTAGCGACCTGCTGTACACGCGTGTGTGTGTGTGTGTGTCCGCGAGCCACCTCGGAGCGCTGAAGGATGAAGCTCTGTTCTAGATAAACCTGTTGAACTCTGCCCTACAACAACATCGGTCACGCAGCCATAAACACACTCCGGTTTGATAAGTGTGTGTGTGTCACCATGCCTCTGTCACGTACACTGAGAGATTCCCTGGCAGGGGTCAGCGTTTCGGGCCTGGGATTGTTCCGGAAGGCTGCATGGCCAGGGGGGAGGGGGGGGGGGGGACAGAGAGGTTAATGATTAGTCCCATGCTCTCCCTTAGAGAGGAGGCGGGGGGGGGGAGGGGGACTTGAGACTGTACCATGGGATGTACAGTGGGCTGGGTGTGAGGGGGGGGGTGGTGAGGGGGGGTGGGGGGGTGGGGGTGAGGGGGGGGTGGGGGTGAGGGGGGGTGGGGGGCATGCTCCAGGCCCACAGGGCATCGAGACCAGATCTCCGCTGCCGAAGCGTCTCCCTTTCATGTCGCTGGTGTCGCCATCTCCCCAGGTTGCTCAACCCTTCCAGCCGGCCTGCTGCTTGTTTGCTCAGCGGGACCTTGACCGCCTCGCTGAGCTGCAGCCAAAGCTCGCTTCTAATTGGTTACCGACCAGGAAGAGCGGCTGGGAATTGCCTTGTCATTCCGATCCTTAACTCCTTTATCAGTAAATCCTGTTCAAAAATGCGAGTCCAAAACAATCTTTTATTGTCCCGCCTTATCTGCTTTGGTTGAAAGCTCGTGTTTCTCTCCGGTACACACACGCCTCCTTTGTGGCTCTGCGTGCCGGGAGGGGGAGGGGGGGGGGGGTGGGGTGGGTCGTCCCCCCCCCCCCCGCTCCTCCCCTCCCCCCCCCCCCCCCCCCCCCCCCCCCCCCCCCCCCCAGCTATGCGAGGAATGCTGGGATCTGAAGGATCTCGTCCGGAGGATGAGTGACACCATGGCGACGGGGGCCGCCCCCCCCTCCCCCCATTTCGCAGGACCCTCGTCCTAACCTGCTCTCCCTTTCCCCCCTCACCCACACCCACGCCCACGCAAGCCCTCCTCCCGGCGTCCCCCCGCTGACGGCCTCCGCCTCTCTGTCCCCCAGCCTCCATCCCCTTCTTTGCGTGTGAGCTGAAGGCGGTGACCCCCCTACAGGAGGGGCTTCTTCTGCGGGGACTCCAGCATCACCTACCCCTACCTGGAGAGGGAGGCCATCCCCGACGTGCTGCTCATCGCCGGGGGCATCATCATCACGGGGCTCACGGTGAGACCCAGACCCTCACACACACGCACACACACACACACACACACACACACACTAGATTAGATTCAACTGTAATGTCATTTCACAAGTACAGGGGAACGAAATGAAGTTAGCATCCAACCAGAAGTGCAAAACAGGTAGCATTAGCGGAATATACAGAGCACATATGCACAGCGTATTAAAAGTGATTTGTAAGTACAAATATACAGATGTATTGTACAACATTTTACAGTATTTTTACAGTATTTACAGGCAGACAGACAGGCAGACAGACAGACAGGCAGGCAGACAGACAGAAAGACAGGCAGGTAGACAGACAGACAGGCAGACAGACAGGTAGACAGACAGACAGGTAGACAGGCAGACAGACAGGCAGACAGACAGACAGGCAGACAGACAGGCAGACAGGTAGACAGGCAGACAGACAGGCAGACAAACAGACAGGCAGGCAGACAGGTAGACAGGCAGGTAGACAGGCAGGCAGACAGGCAGACAGACAGGCAGGCAGGCAGGCAGGCAGACAGACAGGTAGACAGGCAGACAGGTAGACAGGCAGACAGGCAGACAGGTAGACAGGCAGACAGACAGACAGGTAGACAGGCAGACAGACAGACAGGCAGACAGACAGACAGGTAGACAGACAGGCAGACAGGCAGACAGACAGACAGGCAGACAGACAGGCAGGTAGACAGGTAGACAGACAGGCAGACAGGTAGACAGGCAGACAGACAGACAGGCAGACAGACAGGCAGGTAGACAGACAGGCAGACAGGTAGACAGGCAGGCAGACAGGCAGACAGACAGACAGGCAGACAGACAGGTAGACAGACAGGCAGACAGGTAGACAGACAGACAGACAGGCAGACAGACAGACAGGCAGACAGACAGGCAGGTAGACAGACAGGCAGACAGACAGACAGGCAGACAGACAGGCAGGTAGACAGACAGGCAGACAGGTAGACAGGCAGGCAGACAGGCAGACAGACAGACAGGCAGACAGACAGGTAGACAGACAGGCAGACAGGTAGACAGACAGACAGACAGGCAGGCAGACAGACAGAAAGACAGGCAGGTAGACAGACAGACAGGCAGACAGACAGGTAGACAGACAGACAGGTAGACAGGCAGACAGACAGGCAGACAGACAGACAGGCAGACAGACAGGCAGACAGGTAGACAGGCAGACAGACAGGCAGACAAACAGACAGGCAGGCAGACAGGTAGACAGGCAGGTAGACAGGCAGGCAGACAGGCAGACAGACAGGCAGGCAGGCAGGCAGGCAGACAGACAGGTAGACAGGCAGACAGGTAGACAGGCAGACAGGCAGACAGGTAGACAGGCAGACAGACAGACAGGTAGACAGGCAGACAGACAGACAGGCAGACAGACAGACAGGTAGACAGACAGGCAGACAGGCAGACAGACAGACAGACAGGCAGACAGACAGGCAGGTAGACAGGTAGACAGACAGGCAGACAGGTAGACAGGCAGACAGACAGACAGGCAGACAGACAGGCAGGTAGACAGACAGGCAGACAGGTAGACAGGCAGGCAGACAGGCAGACAGACAGACAGGCAGACAGACAGGTAGACAGACAGGCAGACAGGTAGACAGACAGACAGACAGGCAGACAGACAGACAGGCAGACAGACAGGCAGGTAGACAGACAGGCAGACAGACAGACAGGCAGACAGACAGGCAGGTAGACAGACAGGCAGACAGGTAGACAGGCAGGCAGACAGGCAGACAGACAGACAGGCAGACAGACAGGTAGACAGACAGGCAGACAGGTAGACAGACAGACAGACAGGCAGACAGACAGACAGGCAGACAGACAGGTAGACAGACAGGCAGACAGGCAGACAGACAGACAGGCAGACAGACAGGCAGGTAGACAGACAGGCAGACAGGCAGACAGACAGGCAGGTAGACAGGTAGACAGACAGGCAGACAGGTAGACAGGCAGACAGACAGACAGGCAGACAGGTAGACAGACAGGCAGACAGGTAGACAGGCAGACAGACAGACAGGCAGACAGACAGGCAGGTAGACAGACAGGCAGACAGGTAGACAGGCAGACAGACAGACAGACAGACAGGCAGACAGGTAGACAGGCAGACAGGTAGACAGACAGGCAGACAGGTAGACAGGCAGACAGACAGACAGACAGGCAGACAGGTAGACAGGCAGACAGACAGACAGACAGACAGACAGACAGGCAGACAGGTAGACAGGCAGACAGACAGACAGGCAGACAGGTAGACAGACAGACAGGCAGACAGGCAGACAGACAGACAGGCAGACAGACAGGCAGGTAGACAGACAGACAGACAGGCAGACAGACAGACAGGTAGACAGGTAGACAGACAGGTAGACAGACAGGCAGACAGGTAGACAGGCAGGCAGACAGACAGACCCTCTTAGTTAGTATTGGTTGGAAACTCTAACCTCCACCTCTCCATCTCGCTGTCTTCCCCTCAGATCGCTCTGGGAGAGTGCTACAGGGTGCGTTTCCGTGGCGTCCACTCCAAGGCCTTCGTGCGGAACCTGTACGTGTCGTGCCTCTACAAGGAGCTGGGCAGCTTCCTGTTTGGCTGCTGCATCGGCCAATCGCTGACCAACATGGCCAAACTCAGCATCGGCCGCCTGCGTCCCAACTTCCTGTCTGTGTGCAACGTGACCTACGCCTCCTTGAACTGCACCCCTGGGAGCTACGTGTCCCAGGTGACCTGCCTGCAGCCCAACCACAAGCTGGTGGAGGAGGCCAGGTGGGTGCAGTACGGTGCTGGGTGAGGGTGGAGGAGGCCAGGTGGGTGCAGTACGGTGCTGGGTGAGGGTGTGGGAGGCCAGGTGGGTGCAGTACGGTGCTGGGTGAGGGTGTGGGAGGCCAGGTGGGTGCAGTACGGTGCTGGGTGAGGGTGTGGGAGGCCAGGTGGGTGCAGTACGGTGCTGGGTGAGGGTGTGGGAGGCCCAGGTGGGTGTGGTACGGTGCTGGGTGTGGCCAGGTGGGTGCAGTACGGTGCTGGGTGAAGGTGTGGGAGGCCAGGTGGGTGCAGTATGGTGCTGGGTGAGGGTGTGGGAGGCCAGGTGGGTGCAGTACGGTGCTGGGTGAGGGTGTGGGAGGCCCAGGTGGGTGTGGTACGGTGCTGGGTCCTCCTGGGTCTGGTGGCTGGGTCAGGTTAATGGTACGGTGCTGGGTCCTCCTGGGTCTGGTGGCTGGGTCAGGTTAATGGTACGGTGCTGGGTCCTCCTGGGTCTGGTGGCTGGGTCAGGTTAATGGTACGGTGCTGGGTCCTCCTGGGTCTGGTGGCTGGGTCAGGTTAATGGTACGGTGCTGGGTCCTCCTGGGTCTGGTGGCTGGGTCAGGTTAATGGTACGGTGCTCTCTCTTTCCCTCTCTCTCTGTCTCTCTCTCACTCCCCCTGTGTTCTTCTTTGGTATCTCTTCCTGCTCTAAGCCCCGCCCTCCTGTCTACTGGAAGTTCGCAACATGATTTACGAGAACCGAGAACTTAATTTATATATTATTTTTTTCCCCCTCCTGCATCCTCTCATTTATTTATTAGATTTTTTCTCCCAGCCGCCTCTTCCTGTCTCTGGCGTAGAGTAGAGCAGGAGAGGAGGAGGAAGAGGAGGAGGAGGAGGAGGAGGATGGTATTAGATGGAGAGTGGTCTCACTGCAGACTAGCAGACTGGCAGGGCTGCAGACATGGAGCAGATCTGTCCCACAGTTAATGTCATTAGCGCTGTCCCTGAGCGGGGAGGAGGGGAGGCAGGGCTGGGAGACAGACTAACATATTAAAACTGCCTGGACCCGGCCTCGCTCTCTCTTCTTCCAACTTTCTACGCGGGGCGTGCGGGCGTACGTGCACGCGCCCCAGCAGCAGTAGTCGAACATGGAACCTAACGACAACACACACACACAGCGAGCGTGGATCGATGGCACGCCCAGGTTTCGCTCGCATGTGGATTGAGGCAGAAAACCTGCTTTCTCTCTGCTTGGCAGGTGCAAATGGGCTCTGGAGGAGCAGCAACTGTGACCTGGAGGAGTCCGGGGAGCCCGCCCCAGGCGGCCCTGCCTGCGCGGATGAAGCCCCAGTCACTCCTCTCCCCCGGGCTCTCCCGGACTCATTTGCACTTCGTGTCTTCTTCTAACAATGTTGCGCTGGCGATCCGTGCAGCGCTCTGGAACCCTCTCAGCGCCCCCCCCCCCCCCCCCCCAGGCCCCGCTCTTATCCATCCACCCCACCACCCTCCACCCCCCCCCTCCCGCCACAGCACATCTCACACAGGCTCAAATTACCCTCCACTACCTGCTGGGACAGCACACACACACACACACACACACACACACACACACACACACACACACACACACACACACAGCAAAATGGGGAAACAAGAGAGTGTGGCACACTGCTTAGAGCAGGGAGGGAAGAGAGGGAGAGGAGAGGAGAGGAGAGAGGAGAGGAGAGAGGAGAGGAGAGAGGAGAGGAGAGGAGAGGAGAGGAGGAGAGGAGAGGAGAGAGGAGAGGAGAGAGGAGAGGAGAGGAGAGGAGAGGAGAGGAGAGGAGAGGAGAGGAGGGGAGAGAGGAGAGGAGAGGAGAGGAGAGAGGAGAGGAGAGGAGAGGAGAGGAGGAGAGGAGAGAGGAGAGGAGAGGAGAGGAGGAGAGGAGAGGGAGAGGAGAGGAGGAGAGAGGAGGAGAGGAGAGGAGAGGAGAGAGGAGAGGAGAGGAGAGGAGAGAGGAGAGGAGAGAGAGAGGAGAGGAGAGGAGAGAGGAGAGGAGAGGAGGAGAGGAGGGGAGAGGAGGAGGAGAGGGAGAGGAGAGAGAGGAGAGGAGAGAGGAGAGGGAGAGGAGAGGAGGGGAGAGGGGAGAGGAGAGGAGAGGAGAGAGGGAGAGGAGGGAGAGGAGAGGAGAGGGAGAGGGAGAGGGGAGAGGAGAGGAGAGAGGAGAGGAGAGGAGAGAGGAGAGGAGAGAGGAGAGGAGAGGAGAGAGGAGAGAGGAGAGGAGAGGAGAGAGGAGAGGAGAGAGGAGAGGAGAGGAGAGGAGAGGAGAGAGGAGAGGAGAGGAGAGGAGGAGAGGGGAGAGGAGAGAGGAGAGGAGAGAGGAGAGGAGAGGAGAGAGGGAGAGGAGGAGAGGAGAGGAGAGAGGAGAGGAGGAGAGGAGGAGGAGAGGAGAGGAGAGAGAGAGGAGAGGAGAGGAGAGAGGAGAGAGGAGAGGAGAGGAGAGGAGAGGAGAGGAGAGAGAGGAGAGGAGAGGAGAGGAGAGAGGAGAGGGAGAGAGGAGGAGAGGAGAGGAGAGGAGAGAGGAGAGGAGAGGAGAGGAGAGGAGAGGAGAGAGGGAGAGGAGAGAGGAGAGGAGAGGAGAGGAGAGGAGGGAGGAGAGGAGAGGAGAGGAGAGAGGAGAGGAGGAGAGGAGAGGAGAGGAGAGGAGAGGGAGGAGAGGAGAGGAGAGGAGAGGGAGAGGAGAGGAGAGAGGAGAGGAGAGGAGAGGAGAGGAGAGGAGAGGAGGAGAGGGGAGGAGAGGAGAGGAGAGGAGAGGAGAGAGGAGAGGAGAGGAGAGGGAGAGGAGAGGAGAGAGGAGAGGGAGAGGAGAGGAGAGGAGAGGAGAGGGAGAGGAGAGGAGAGGAGAGGAGAGAGGAGAGAGGAGAGGAGAGGAGAGGAGAGGAGAGGAGAGGGGAGAGGAGAGAGAGGAGAGGAGAGGGAGAGGAGGAGAGGAGAGGAGAGGAGAGGAGAGGAGAGGAGAGGAGAGGGAGAGAGGAGAGAGGAGAGGGAGAGAGGGAGAGAGAGAGAGGAGGAGAGAGAGGAGAGGAGAGAGGGAGAGAGGAGAGGAGAGGAGAGAGGGAGAGAGGGAGAGGAGAGAGAGAGGGAGAGGAGAGAGAGAGGGAGAGAGAGAGAGAGGAGAGAGGGAGAAGAGAGGGAGAGAGAGAGGAGAGAGGAGAGAGAGGAGAGGGAGAATTAGTCCTTCACACATACACATCTAGTGACTGGGACTCTGCGAAGTCCCAATGTGAGGAAGTGGATCCGGAATGAGAATGAACAGTGACGGACAGGCAGAGCCAACACACTGTGGCTTTTGATGGATGGAGAGGAGGCTTATACCAAATAAATATACATGGACCCCGCCCCTCGGCCTGTTCCTGCTGCCTCAGCAGGGCCCAGATTGTCTGGTTCTGGATCATTCTGTGTTCCTGGCGAGAAAAGGTTAAGTCATGACAATATTGTCTTGGATCAGGAAAATATTAGCAATTCATCCCTCCCCACCAAATGGACCAGGTATATCCATCTTCCTGTGGGGCGAGCGGAGACAGGGGGGTGGGAGGGGGATCCAGGAACCACAGGCACTAGCCCAGCTTACAGAGTTTACACGACCCTTATACGGAACTGATCCTGGGGCCCGGCCCTGCTTTTAGCCGGAGCCCTGATCCAGGGCGGCCCTCCTCTCGGCGGTTAAGGCGGTGGGCTCACGATCGGAAAGGTTGTGAGTTCAGGAGTCAGATGGCCCAGCGGGTTAAGGCGTTGGCCTCATAAACGTAAAGTTGGGAGTTCAAAATCCTGGCTGTGGCTATGTGATGTTGCGTCACCCTACTTGCCACAGGGTGAATGTCCCTGTACTTACTGTAAATTGCTTTGTATAAAAGCGTCTGCTAAACGAGTATTCATTTCATATTTATTTTTGAGTTCGATTCCCGGCTGTCTGAAAGGTTGTGTCCTTGGGCAAGGCACTTCACCCTCCTTTCCTCAGGGGGGGGAATGTCCTGTACTTGCTGTAAGTCATTCTGGATAAATAACTAAATCTAAATGGAAGAGCAGGTAGCCAGCTTGTGAAAGGTCACCCAGCGATAGAGGCTGAAGTCCTGCGTACTTAACCACACAGCTGAATCAAGAACTGCTGTCTTTACCGATCCTCATCAAGAGTCCCAACAACATTCTGCATTCTGGCCCAGGAACACACCGTTCAGCTGTTTGTGGACTGTTTTTGTTGACCGTTGAATAGGTACAATTACAATTATTCATTTAGCAGACACTTATTTTTTCACAGTGTGTCTATTTGTTGAGTTTTTCACCTATTGTTGTGTTGTTTTTACTGTGTATAGTGTGTGTCTATTTATTGCGTTTTTAATATTGCTATGTACTGCACTTTGGTCAACCATGTTGTTTTAAAGTGCACTAGAAATAAAGTTGGATTGGATTGGATTGGATTGGATTTTATCCAGAGTGACTTACAGTAAGCACAGGGACATTCCCCCTGAGGCAAGTAGGGTGAAGTGCCTTGCCCAAGGACACAACGTCACATAGCCACAGCCGGGGTTCGAACTCACAACCTTCCGCTCACGAGGTCAACGCCTTAA
>CM059298.1:12745000-12855000 GCA_030340665.1 Neosalanx taihuensis
GGGGGAGGAGAGGGGGAGAGAGAGGGGAAGGAGGAGAGGGGGAGAGAGAGGGATGGAGAGATGGAGGGAACACGGAGGTGCAGGGAGCGAGTTTGCGAGAAAGGGAGACGGAGAGGAGGCAGAGATGGCGAGGAAGAGAGTGCCGGAGAGGGGTGAGGCAGCGGTGGAGAGGGGGAGCGATGGCGGAGGGAGGGATGGGGTGAGAGAGCGCCCCTGCCCGGGTTCGCGTCCGCATAGTATGTCGCTCTTTCATTAATGGAGCCGATTCATCGCGCATCACGAAGACGGCTTAATGCCCGCCCACGGAAGAATCTATATATACGTTCTCTCTCTCTCTCTCTCTCTCTCTCTCTCTCTCTCTCTCTCTCTCTCTCTCTCTCTCTCTCTCTCTCTCTCTCTCTCTCTCTCTCTCTCTCTCTCTCTCTCTCTCTCTCTCTCTCTTCTCTCTCGCTCTTTCTCTCTCTTCTCTCTTTCTCTCTCTCTCTCTCTCTCTCTCCTCTCTCGCTCTCTCGCTCTCTTCCCCCCCACCCCACCTCTCACTCACACACACACGTACACACACCCTTTCTCCCTCGTTCTCACTCGCTGTTGTAACAACATCCATCTCTCCTTCTCTCAGATCTCTCCCCATCCTCTGCCTTCCTGCCCCACTTTATCTTTATCCTTTCTCTAGCCACACTTGGCTCTGAAAGTCAGTCCATTAGTTTTCAGTTTAACTCCCGGGTACTAAACCTTGGGATTGATGCAGTTTAATCTTATCCCTCTTTAAAAAAACAACAACACAAAAAAACAAAAAACAAAAAAACAACCTTCGAATAATGTTTTGTCACAGGCAGTGGCAGAATCTAAAAACCCACAATTGCGTCTGTCCACACTTTCAGTAAAAACGCTCATGTGCCCGCCGCCCACCGCAGACCTATTGACTTTGAAACAGTTTCCACAGCAACATGGAGTGGCTAAGAATAATGTATTCAGTCACGGCGCGGTCTTGCTGATTTGCATTATCGTTGTTTTTTTCCCGGTGTCAGGAACACGACTCTAAATTCTACGAATGCGCATTTGGACGAGGGTCCACCAGTGCCTTGAAGAGCGAGGGAAGAGCGAGGAAGAGCGAGGGAGAGTGAGGGAGAGCGAGGGAGAGCGAAGGAGAGCGAGGGAGAGCGAGGGAGAGCGAGGGAGAGCGAGGAAGAGCGAAGGCGAGTGAGGAAGAGCGAGGGAGAGCGAGGGAGAGCGAGGGAGAGCGAGGGAGAGCGAAGGAGAGCGAGGGAGAGCGAGGAAGAGCGAGGGAGAGCGAGGGAGAGCGAGGGAGAGCGAAGGAGAGTGAGGGAGAGCGAGGAAGAGCGAGGGAGAGCGAGGGAGAGCGAGGAGAGCGAGGAAGAGAGAGGGAGAGCGAGGGAGAGCGAGGTAGAGCGAGGAAGAGCGAGGGAGAGCGAGGATGAGCGAGGGAGAGCGAGGGAGAGCGAGGGAGAGCGAGGAAGAGCGAGGGAGAGTGAGGGAGAGCGAGGGAGAGCGAAGGAGAGCAAGGAGAGCGAGGAGAGCGAGGGAGAGCGAGGAAGAGCGAAGGCGAGCGAGGAAGAGCGAGGGAGAGCGAGGGGAGAGCGAGGGAGAGCGAGGGAGAGCGAGGAGAGCGAGGGAGAGCGAGGGAGAGCGAGGGAGAGCGAGGAAGAGCGAGGGAGAGCGAGGAAGAGCGAGGGAGAGCGAGGGAGAGCGAGGGGAGAGCGAGGAAGAGAGAGGGAGAGCGAGGGAGAGCGAGGGAGAGCGAGAAGAGCGAGGGGAGAGCGAGGAAGAGCGAGGGACAGCGAGGGAGAGCGAGGGAGAGCGAGGAAGAGAGAGGAGAGCGAGGGAGAGCGAGGAAGAGCGAGGAAGAGCGAGGAGAGCGAGGAAGAGCGAGGGAGAGCGAGGGAGAGCGAGGAAGAGAGAGGGAGAGCGGAGGGAGAGCGAGGGAGAGCGAGGAAGAGCGAGGGAGAGCGAGGGAGAGCGAGGGAGAGCGAGGAAGAGCGAGGTGGGGAGAGAGAGGGAGAGCGAGGGAGAGCGAGAGTGCGAGGAAGGGCGAGGGAGAGTGAGGGAGAGCGAGGGAAGAGCGAGGGAGAGCGAGGGAGAGCGAGGGAGAGCGAGGAAGAGCGAGGGAGAGCGAGGAAGAGCGAGGGAGAGCGAGGAAGAGCGAGGGAGAGCGAGGAAGAGCGAGGAAGAGCATCTATTGACGAGCAGCTGCCCACACCCACTCACACCCACTCACACCCACCCACCCACCCCCTCCCGCCCCCCCCCCCAACTCCTCTACACAACTTCACAAAGCAGCGTCTGAATAAAAACAACGCACACTCATGTGTTCAAACTGGCAACGGAGGCCCGGGGAAAAGAAATGAGAGAGAGAGCGGCTGGTTAATGAGAAACTCTATTTATACCGCTTAGATGTCCCCGGTCCACGTAAGCACGCAGCTTAGACAAAAACAAATGAGACATGGCTGCCACATCCCAAAGACATTAAAAACATATTAGCGCTGCGACCGTTTGAGACTGTGACCGGGGTGTGTGTGCGTGCGCGCGCGCGCGTGCGCTGGCTTATTGTTATTGTATTCCACGCATGCGATGTGTGTGTCTGTGTGTGTGTGTGTGTGTGTGTGTGTGTGTGTGTGTGTGTGTGTGTGTGTGTGTGCGGGACGGCCTTGTCGTTTGCGTGTGTTTCTGTTGTTTCCGCTGAAAAGGATGTTTCATCGTGACGGACTGCAGGAGAACAGATCTCTCCGGCGACGCCAACGCCAGCCCCGCCCAGCCCCGCCGCCCCCCCGGGGAGATCTAAGCCGTTTCGGACTAATCGATGAAAAGAATCCTGATCAAACCGCACACGGGGAGGGGATTGTCGTCTTTCGGTGAATCCGTCACTTTAGAGAATTCTCCGGCGAGGCTGAAGCTTGGCTGTGTTCCCTCCAGGTACCTGCTGTCTTCAAAAGAGACCCCCGGGAGAGGAAGGGGAGGGGGGCCGGGGAGATGTTTCCCTGTCTGTCAGTCCTGGGGGAGGAGGAACCAGAGACACACACCAAAGAAGAAATGGAGATTCACCGACTGAATAGTCTCTCTATCGATGTGTCAAATGTTGAAAGACGCAGAGATAGGAGGACGCACAGCCTGAACACACAGCCTGTATAACATGCTGATGGAAGTAAAGGGGCGTCAACAACAACAACAACAACAACATTGAAGGAATGTGGGTCACGAGGAGCACAGGGTGATGATAAGGAGCGGCGTGTGCAGAGACGGAGACTGGACGGCCAAGCAACAAAGAGGAGGAGAGCAGGCACAGGCAGCAAGGCGTGGGGCAGCAGGAGTGGGGCAGCAGGCAAGGGGCAGCAGGAGTGGGGCAGCAGGAGTGAGGCAGCAGGAGTGGGTGGGGCAGCAGGCAAGGGGCAGGAGTAGTGTGGGGCAGCAGGAGTGAGGCAGCAGGCAAGGGGGCAGGAGTAGTGGGGCAGCAGGAGTGAGGCAGCAGGAGTGGGGCAGCAGGAGTGGGGCAGTAGGCACAGGGCAGCAGGAGTGGGGCAGCAGGGAGTGGGGCAGCAGGAGTGGGGCAGCAGGAGTGGGGCAGTAGGCACAGGGCAGCAGGAGTTTGGGCAGCAGGAGTGGGGCAGCAGGAGTGGGGCAGCAGGAGTGGGGCAGTAGGCACAGGGCAGCAGGAGTGGGGCAGCAGGCACAGGGCAGCAAGGCGTGGGGCAGCAGGAGTGGGGCAGCAGGAGTGGGGCAGCAGGCACAGGGCAGCAGGAGCAGGGCAGCAGGAGTGGGGCAGCAGGCGCAGGGCAGCAGGAGCGGGGCAGCAGGCGCGGGGCAGCAGGCGCAGGGCAGCAGGAGCGGGGCAGCAGGAGTGGGGCAGCAGGCGCGGGGCAGCAGGCACAGTGTGCAGCAGGCGCAGGGCAGCAGGAGCAGGGCAGCAGGCGCAGGGCAGCAGGGCAGCAGGAGCACGGCAGCAGGAGTGGGGCAGCAGGAGCAGGGCAGCAGGAGTGGGGCAGCAGGCACGGGGAAGCAGGAGCAGGGCAGCAGGAGCAGGGCAGCAGGCGCAGGGCAGCAGGAGCAGGGCAGCAGGCGCAGGGCAGCAGGAGCAGGGCAGCAGGAGCAGGGCAGCAGGAGTGGGGCAGCAGAACCACAAGGCTTTCACCAGGAACCACCGGCTCCGAAATCCAGTCAATACCAAGCGGCTTCAAGCTGTGTTGGGAATGAAAAAAGCAACAAAAAAACTCTGAATCTGAACGGGCATAGGGCAAACTACACCCGCACCCCCCTCCCCCACCCCCCTCCCCCTCCCCCCACCCCACATGCTCACCCCGGCAAAGCTCGGAATTGGTTTAATTTGGCGAGCGGGGCCTCAATGAGGAAATAGGATGTGACATCACACGGGGGAGCGGCCCTGCCTCGTGCCTGCCCGCAGCCTCGCTGGGTAGACGGGGGCAGTGAGGTTGCAGGCAGCAATATTAAACCATCAATCACCTCCCCAAATTAGGCAGTTTACATCACACAAGCACTTACGGCGCTCTCCCTCCCTCCCTCCCTCCCTCCCTCCCTCCCTCCCTCCCTCCCTCCCTCCCTCCCTCCCTCCCTCCCTCCCTCCCTCCCTCTCTCTCTCTCTCCCTCCCTCCCTCTCTCTCTCCCTCCCTCCCTCCCTCCCTCCCTCCCTCCCTCCCTCTCTCTCTTCACAGGTAGGGCCCAGAGACTCAGAAGGAGCGGGATCACTGCTCGCTGATGAGAGGGAGACTCCGCCCACCTGGGAAAACGTTTGCATGATCCATGCAGTTCAGTACATGAGAAATGGGGCCCGAAACGCTGATCAATTACTCCAAACGCTGATAAATCAATCCGGTGGTGGAAGCTGAACTTTGGAGTGCAGTATGTGAGGGGGGGTCAACGTGCAGGGAGACTGGGGGCGGGGGGGGAGTAAATCTTCATTAAACAGGACTGCCCCGCCGACTGTAAGCAGAGTAGGGGGGGGGGGGGAGGGGGCTGTCGGCCCAGCGGAGGGCCTCCGCGTTCGCCCGGCGGCAGTCACGGACTCCGCTCCGACATCAGAGGGGACGCCCGACATGAGACAGGCCACCGCCCGCGCCAAATCAGGGCGGGGCCAGAGAGGCGGCCTTGTGTCCGCCTCGCCATTTCTCTTGTTCCATTACCGAAAAACATCTGGGATAGCAATGAGCCGAGAAGCTGTTAATGAGCATGAAGTGTGGGGGAGGGGTGGACGGAGGGAGGAAGGGGGAGAGGGACGGAGGAGGGGGGAGAGAGGGGGAGAGAGGGGGCGGAGAGGGGGGAGAGGGGCGGAGAGGGGCGGAGAGGGGGAGAGAGGGGCGGAGGGGGGGAGAGGGGGAGAGAGGGGAAGACAGGGGCGGAGAGGGGGAGAGAGGCGCGGAGGGGGGAGAAGAGGGGCGGGGGGGAGAGAGGTGCGGAGGGGGGAGGAGAGGGGGCGGAGGGGGGGAGAGGGGCGGAGGGGGGGGAGAGGGGTGGAGGCACGGGGGAGAGAGGGGCGGAGGGGGGGGGAGAGGGGTGGAGGGGGGGGAGAGAGGGGTGGAGGCACGGGGGAGAGAGGGGCGGAGGGGGGGGGGAGGGGCGGAGGCACGGGGGAGAGAGGGGCGCGGGGGGGGACAGAGGTGCGGAGGGGGGGAGAGGGGGCGGAGGCGCCGCAGAGCAGCGTGAGCTCATCCCTCTCTGGGCCTTGCAGGGGGTTCCTGTGCAGAGCAGGTCCAGGCCCATTAACAGTGTTTACTGACACACTGCTTGATAATGCGGGGGGAGTACAAGTGATGGAGCCTCTTATACACACACTCTCCCTCCCTCCCTCCTTCTTTATCTCCCTCCCTCCCTCCCTCTTTATCTCTCTATCTCTCTCTCCCTCCCTCTCTTTCTTTATCTCTCTCCCTCCCTCCCTCCTTCTCTCTCTTTATCTCTCTCCCTCCCTCCCCTCCTCTCTCTCTTTATCTCTCTCCCTCCCTCTTTATCTCTCTATCTCTCTCTCTCTCTCTCTTTCTTTATCTCCCTCCCTCCTTCCCTCCCTCCCTCTCTATCTCTCTATCTCTCTCCCTCCCTCTCTCTCTCTTTATCTCCCTCCCTCCCTCTTTATCTCTCTATCTCCCTCCCTCCTTCTCTTTCTTTATCTCTCTCCCTCCCTCCCTCCTTCTCTCTCTTTATCTCCCTCCCTCTTTATCTCTCTATCTCTCTCCCTCCCTCTCTTTCTTTATCTCTCTCCCTCCCTCCTTTTCTCTCTTTATCTCCCTCACTCCCTCTTTATCTCTCTCTCCCTCCCTTTCTCTCTTTATCACCATCCCTCCCTCCCTCTCTTTATCGCTCTCTCCCTCCCTCACTCCCTCTCCCCTCACCCTCTCTTCATCTCCCTCTCCCTCCCTCCCTCTCCATTGTGGTCTGAGAGGGATCTATCTGAACCCAGAGATCATCGCAGACACCTGTGTTGATGTCTTGTTTCATACTATACCCTGAGTCTAGCGATGCTTTCCGTACGGACAGTAATGTCTCCTTGCTAACATGCCAACAGACCCGTCATTCAAAGCTTCCACTGTGTTTTTCATGAAACTTGTTCTGATGATAAGAGAACGCTTGCCTCTTTGTCTTTGCACCGGGAGCTTCAAAGTCACATCTGATTCGTCAAATTTCTGTTCCTCAATGACGTTCAAGGATTGTCCCCTCTGCGCGCACACACATACACACACACACACACCCAGCAACACCTTGAACAGCTGTGTGATGTGAGCGTGACGAGATAGACAGGAGCGATTGCGTATCCGAGGCAGATTTGGTTTGGAGTCGCCTCCTCCCTCTCCCTGTCACTCCGATGGAAGTCATTAAGGCTGGTCTGTGTCTGCAGCAGGGAGGCAGCGTCTGGGAGGGGCTCGCTGCGCCGCCATGACAACGCTCTGTCACGTTGCTAAGTGATCCAAAAAACCACCCCTCAAACAAACAAAACACCCCTCAAACAAACAAAACACCCCTCAAACAAACAAAACACCCCTCAAGCACTCAACACACCCTTCACTCACACCGAACACACACACAAACACACTGAACACACCCAACACCCACCCCCCCAAACACACACACACCCTGTCACTCACACAACCCCCCCACCCACAAACCCCTCCCCCACCCCCACAAACCCCCCCCCCCCCCCCCCCCACAGCTTTAGACTAGGATAGAACTGGTGTGATTCGGTTGGACAGACTCCCCCTCTCCTCCTCTGCACATGTATTCTGTGGAGACTGTGCATGTGCTCCATAGCAGCGGAGGGATTTGCTGGACTCCAGTTCCTCTGTGTATATAGGTGTAGATAAGCTGGCTGTGGACGAGTTCCGGGCTGCACTCCTGACCCTGAAGCACCGAGCTGCTCCCTCCGGATCACAGCACAAAAGCACCAGAGAAAGAGGAGCAGGAGAAAATGTAGGCGCTCTCTCTCCGGATAAAGAGGAGATGGAGGCAGACATTATACATCAAACCCAGAGACGGAGAGTAAAGCCAAATGGGAAGGGAGACTGGAGGCTTTTTATGCATGGTGTTTATGCATGAGGATGGTAGGAACAGAGAGAGAGAGATAGAGGAAGAGAGAGAGGAAGAGAGAGAGTGGGAGAGAGATAGAAAGAGCGAGAGAGAGAGAGAGAGAGGAATAGAGAGGAAGAGAGAGAGAAAGAGCGAGAGAGAGAGAGAGAGAGAGAGAGAGAGTGAGGGAGAGAGAGGACTAGAGAGAGAGGAATAGGGAGAGAGAGAGAGCGAGAGACTTGAAGACATGGAAGACGCCCCAAAATATTGTTTGGGCAAGAAAACTGTACTGGAAGTCTAATATAGATATTCCAAGAATACGCACGGAAAGATTTTCTGAGAGGAAAAAAAATCAGGGAAGACATAATCCATATGTCTGGATGTGGCTGCTCGAGAAATGGCAGAAGCATATTCATGGCATCTACTGTAAAAAATACATTTGTGGCGGCTGTTCAGATCCTGAAACCTATTTTGGGCCGACACACACAGCAGACACACAGCAGACAGACAGCAGACACACAGCAGACACACAGCAGACAGACAGCAGACACACAGCAGACAGACAGCAGACACACAGCAGACACACAGCAGACACACAGCAGACACACAGCAGACAGACAGCAGACACACAGCAGACACACAGCAGACACACAGCAGACACACAGCAGACAGACAGCAGACACACAGCAGACACACAGCAGACAGACAGCAGACACACAGCAGACAGACAGCAGACACACAGCAGACACACAGCAGACAGACAGCAGACACACAGCAGACACACAGCAGACACACAGCAGACAGACAGCAGACACACAGCAGACACACAGCAGACACACAGCAGACAGACAGCAGACAGACAGCAGACACACAGCAGACAGACAGCAGACACACAGCAGACACACAGCAGACAGACAGCAGACACACAGCAGACACACAGCAGACACAAAGCAGACAGACAGCAGACACACAGCAGACAGACAGCAGACACACAGCAGACAGACAGCAGACACACAGCAGACAGACAGCAGACAGACAGCAGACACACAGCAGACAGACAGCAGACACACAGCAGACACACAGCAGACAGACAGCAGACACACAGCAGACAGACAGCAGACAGACAGCAGACACAAAAAGGATTTGGCCATGAGCACGGCAAAGCTCTCTGCTTTCCCCTCGGCCCTCTTCTCTCCACTCAGCTCTTTCTGACCTTTCCCCCTCTCCCCTCCGCCCCTGTTCCCCCTCTTCCCTCCCCCCAGGCCAGCTCCCCCAGTAGCCTGTCCAAAGAGAGACACCTAGTGGAGCTCCACAGAGAAGCACCAGCCCCTGTGGCCAGGAAACACAGCCTGGGCTGGCTGTCCCTCAGCCTGGGACCGCTCTCTCACACCAGCTCCTCCATCCTCCAGGAAGCCCTAATGAAGCCACATTAATCACATTGAGCCGCTAACTGCAGTAATTATTGGTGTGAATCACACATCTCCCACTATCAGCCTCGAACGCCTTTCTCAGAAAATGAGGTTTCGGAGCGAGGGGTTTTTGTTCTGAGGAGAGGGCAAAATGGAGAAGGGGAGCATGAGGGAGGACGAGCCAGCGTCTGGATGAGGGACACGCCTCAGAGTCGGGCCGAGCTACCAATAAGGTTGATGATACCGACTGTGGACGCCATTAAAGTACCGCGCATCCCTTTATCCCAGCCGTGCGCCGGCCTTATCTCTGGTCTTAAACACACATAAACCCCCCCCCCCCCCCCCCCCCCCCGACTCCTCTCCATCTCCGTTTTGTCACCTGAGCTGACGAGAAGGGCCCCCTCTGCCCGGAAACGCCCTCCGAGGGGGGGGGGGGTGGGGAAGAGGGAGGGAGGGGGAGGGGACCGTCGGGCTCATTAGAGGCAGGTGTGCCTGAGCTCCTCAATGTTGCTTCTTGATAAAGGCAGACAAGGTGGTATTACACTGCCGGATCTCAATCAGGAGGACCGCAGTCGATCTATCACCGTGTTATCTGGCTCCGTGCTATATTGCCGGGCGTCGGGAACAGCCGGGAGCAGGCGGGGATGTGGTGGAGCGATAGCACCAGCCGCTGTCATCTCCCAGGGCTGATTAACGAGCAGTCAGGCCCTCTGGTTAATGTCTTTAATATGGGCCGCTGACGAGGCCCGTCGCACCGCCGGAACCTAGCCTGCTCCTGACTGGCTCTGACTGATGAAGTCACCTGAGGCTCTTCCTCACACACGCACGCGCCACACACACGCGCGCCACACACACTCACACACCGAGGTAGAGGCCTGCTGAGCTAGAGGCCTGCTGAGGTAGAGGCCTGCTGAGCTAGAGGCCTGCTGAGGTAGAGGCCTGCCCAGGTAGAGGCCTGCCCAGGTAGAGTCCTGCCCCAGTAAAGGCCAGCCCAGGTAGAGGCCTGCCCCGGTAGAGGCCAGCCTAGGTAGAGGCCAGCCCGGG
Source organism: Neosalanx taihuensis (assembly GCA_030340665.1). Classification (NCBI taxonomy): domain Eukaryota; kingdom Metazoa; phylum Chordata; class Actinopteri; order Osmeriformes; family Salangidae; genus Neosalanx; species Neosalanx taihuensis. The sequence goes on from CM059298.1 coordinate 12,754,972, forward strand.
TAGAGGCCTGCCCAGGTAGAGGCCTGCCCCGGCAGAGGCCTGCCCAGGTAGAGGCCTGCCCCGGTAGAGGCCTGCCCCGGTAGAGGCCAGCCCAGGTAGAGGCCTGCCCAGGTAGAGGCCTGCCCAGGTAGAGGCCAGCCCAGGTAGAGGCCAGCCCAGGTAGAGGCCAGCCCCGGTAGAGGCCAGCTGGGTGATTCGATCTTCTCCTCCCTCCCAGCCCCGCGTCAACCCCCCCAGAACAGTGTCACATGGATGGATGTGTGGGTAGATTTGGGCCGATCGAAGCTCGTCGCTCCCCTGTCCAGCGGGCGTGGGGAGGGTGTGACGGGTGTGTTTCAGGCCCCTGAGTGCTGTAATGGATGACACGCACACCGCTTGGTGTAACAGCCTCTCTTCATGCTGCCCGTAATGAGCGTGTCAACCGCTAACATCTAAGGTTTCTGTGATCCTTCTCTTCAGCGACCGGACTACCCCTCCGTCCCTCCTGGCTCGTGTCTCTCACTTTCATCCTCCCTCCCTCTCTTTCCGTTCTTTTCTCTCCCACCTGCTAATTATCGCTCCTTTCGCTCTGCATTCCCGTCTATTTCGATCTCTTTCTCTCGTTCTCTCCGCTTGCCTCTTGTTCTCTCCCTCTTTTTTTTTCTCTCCTCCACGGCCCTCCTACTCCTTCCGAGCCCATTTCTCTCTCCTCCTTGCCGTGTATCACCTCCTCTGCAATGTTCTCATTTAATCATCCCCTCAAGAAATATATTCACTCTCAGACAACTGAGATCACATGGTTTCCCTGCTGTAGGAGCTCTGTGACTGCGATTACCTGGCTGTTCTGGGAGCCCGCCTTTACCAAATACAAATAAACAACGAAAAGCGCCTGTCATTTTACCACAAGCCAAAAAAACTCTTATCCTTTCCGTGAGAAACAAGTGCAGTTGCATGTCGAAACCCCCTACTGACAGTATTCCACAGGGCCATGAGCCCAACCTGGACACGTGGAAACCCACCGTGTCGGAGCCACATCCTGCATGTGGATCTGGATGGCAGACAGCTAAAGGAGGGGCAGGGGCGGGGAGAGAGAGAGGGGAAGAAGGAGAAGGGGGGAAAAAAAAGCGATGGCAAATGGTCTTTCTGTCGCACAGTGACAGTTAATATTGCATGTTGCAGGAGGTGACATTCACCCCTGTGGAGTCAGCGCTAAGTGCTTGTTGAGTCACCCTGATGTGTGTGGGCTGGACAGAAAATGACATTTTCCTGTTTGTCCCTGGTGTGGACGGAGGTTCCCAGCTACCAGACCCCAGACACTCTGAGGTTATTATCAAGGTAAAGACGAGAGAAGGGGGCAGAGGAGGAGAGAGGGGGAGGGGGGAGAGGGGAGGGAAGGAGAAGAGGGGGGGGGGAGAAGAGAGGGTAGGGGAGGATAGGAGAGGGGCGAGGAGAAGAGAGGTGGAGAGGGGAGGAGAAGGGGAGGGGGAAGGAGAGGAGGGGAAGAGAGGGGAGGGGGTGAGGGAAGGGGAGAGGAGAGGGGAGTGGGGGAGAAGGAGGGTAGGGGAGGATAGGAGAGGGGCGAGGAGAAGAGAGGTGGAGAGGGGAGGAGAAGGGGAGGGGGAAGGAGAGGAGGGGAAGAGAGGGAGGGGGGTGAGGGAAGGGGAGAGGAGAGGGGAGTGGGGGAGAAGGGAGGGGAGAGGAGAGGAGGAGAAGAGAGTGGAGGGAGAGAGAGGAGGAGACGAGAGCGGAGCGAGGGGGAGGAGAGGGGAGGAGAAGGAGAAGAGAGGGGAGGGGAGAAGAAGAGGAGAGGGGGGGACAGTTGAAAAGCAGGGAGGCGGTAGGGGAGAGTGCCGTGGTGAGGGGGCCTCCTATACCCCTCAGTCCCACCACAGCCTGGTAATGAAATATGAGTTCTCCAGCAGCCTTGTTCTGCCTCCAGGCTGGTTAGATCCTGGGCTAAGTTTACATTCTGGACAGAATCCTAATGATTCCCTGCCTTGTCTTCCCACTGTGGGGTTTTAATATATATGGATCTGGTTTTTTAATTATCTCCATGTCCTGTCACACTTCCTGTGCAGTGAGAGGAGAGAGGCGACGCGTGGCTGCTAGTCCCACCGCTGCCAGTCCTCCCTGCTCCACTCACTCACATCCCATCTGTGCCTCTTTACACACACATTCTGCCGCCGCGCCGTCACACACACACACGCACGCTCGCACACGCTCGCTCACAGTTGCCCGAATGCGAACGAACATCCAACACAAACAGGAACGGCTGAAAAAAAAATAACGCCAAACAGATTCTCGCACAATGGACGCACCCGCGCATGCTAAACCGCGCCGCGATTATAATGGGGCCGCTCAGACAAGCAAAAATCGGGGTGGGGGGGTGGGGGTGGGGGGGGATGTTGTCCACAACAACAACTCATTTCTCACTTGCCTCCCCCCAAATGCATTGATTATAGACGGGAACAGACACACACACTGCAGTGCATTCGTTCGCACACTCCCACACCGGTACACATGCGGGCTGTCAGCGATACAGAGTAAAAATGGTGTTTAGTTCTTTCATCCCAGGTGATATATCATAACAATAATTACTGTCAGGACCAGAATGAAGGTGTTCCTTTTACTGAGGGAAAATGTAGGCAGTGCTGTGGTAATTATACACTCCTAATGGAGTCTGCGCCGAGCTAGAACCTAATGAGCTCACTGAAGTCTACCATTGAGAATTGATTCCTGGGGAAAAAAAGGCGGTAGCGTCCATAGGAGTGGGCCAGTGGAGGTTAGCTTGTCTCCATTGATGTGTACTTAATTGACAGGGTGTCAACGAACAGAGGAATCCCCAGGAGCCATTAGTAGTCGTGGAGAAAAAAATCAAGTGAAAATATTTACACTCCCAGGATCCTGATGGGGCCACCTTTCACTGTCAGGGGAGAGGAGAGGGTCTGATCACATGACCCCGGATGGAATGTGTCTGTGTGTCAGAGCACTCTCAGCTTTTGTCTCTCTCCATCTCTCTCCATCTCTCTCTCTCTCTCCCTCTCCATCTTTCTCTCTCCCTCTCCATCTCCATCTCTCTCTCCCTCTCTCTCCCTCTTTCTCCCTCTCTCTACCTCCCTCCCTTGCCCTCCTTCTCCCTCCCTATTTCCCTCCCTCCTCTCCATCTCACTCTCTCTCTCTCTCTCTCTCTCTCTCTCTCTCTCTCTCTCTCTCTCTCCCTCCCTCCCTTGCCCTCCTTCTCTCTCTCTCTATTTCCCTCCCTCTCCCCCTCTATCTCCCTCTCTCTCCTCTCTCTCTACCCTCCCCCCCCGCTCTCTCTCTCTCTCTCTCTCTCTCTGTCTGCCTGTCTCATTCTCTCTCTCCATTCCTCTCTCTTTCTCTCCCCTCTTTCGGGATGAAAAGATGAAAGATGAGATTGGCATCGTCCCCTGGGGCGAATGAAGTGGTGCACCTGCTGCCTCTGTCAGTCAGAACACAGAGGAGCACCATGCCACCATGCCAAGGAGGAAGAGGAAGACAAGCACTTAACCAGGAGCACCATGCCACCATGCCAAGGAGGAAGAGGAAGACAAGCACTTAACCAGGAGGACCTGCCCACGAACATGACATCCAGAGTGCTTCTCAGGTTTGTGTTTGTGTGTGTGTTTGTATGTAGCCTTGTTACTGCACTTGCTTGTGCTATTCCTATAGGGTTAATGGGGTTTACGATCAGGGTTGGAATGAGTGTCGATTTCAATTGTCGGACAAACGTTAGGATTAGGATTTGGAGTAGAGCATGATTTTGAAGTGGGAGAGAATTGTTGGTCCTCACTAGGATAGTAAAACCAACCTATGTGTGTGTGTGAGTGTGTGTGTGTTTGAGCATGTGGGTATTTAATGCCTCTGCATGTTACAGAAGGTTACAGCCAAGGGGTGTATGTTTCAACTAAACATGAAATGGCTGCACTTGACCTATGTACAATAATAACCCAGGAAAGTCTCATTCAGCTGGAGTTTTTTTTTCTCTCCGCCTTACAAAACAGAAAGCTTATCAGTATGGCAGACAAGTCCCCCTCTCAGACAGACGGCAAGTTACAGAGCTTTCAGACGCAATTTTACCCACACTCAACACAGTTAAGTACACTCTCCACTCTTCCTTCATTACCTCCCCTCCTCCCTCTGCTTCTACCTCATCCACTCCTGCCTCATTGTCTCCCCAAGTAACAGCACTCATCTTTCCCCTTTCCAATTACTGCAAGTAAACCACAAATATTCCCATTTATTTAACAAACCAGTGTTGTTTAAGGGCAGAATTTGGTTGATAGTGACCATATGGACAATGTTTGACAGAACCCTGCCCAGTGTGGAAGTAGCAGATGTTGGAACCTGTTTATTTTCCATGCAATTTGCCTGGCATTAAAAGTCAATTGCTCGCTTGTATATTATTGTGGGGGACTTGCCTAATTTTCATTGACAGCAGTTAAATAGTTAACAGTGAATTTAAACACTTCTGTCAGCGTGGGAAGTGAAACAGGTGTTAAAAACGCGATGGAGGGACAGTACGCCCATGAGGTTGTTCGCAGTTGTCTGTCCACAAAACTATTATTTTCTTTTCTCGAACAAGGATCGGTGTTTCAAGTGACGGTTTCAGCAAGCTGTAATAAAAATTCACAGACAACCCACATTGAATCTTCTCAAGCAAAAGTTTTTTTAATATTATTATTAGTTTTTTAACCTTTAAGTTTACTTTGTAGTTTAGTTTAGTTCTGAAGTTTCACTTTTAATGACACAGATGGAAAAATATTTAAAAATCGCTATCGATTTAAACAGGTTGGAAAATTCATTGTCTCTTTCCAGGAAATGTCCGACCCTGTGACCTCTGAGACAGGACTGCGCGACTGCAGAGGTGTTGACCCAGGAGTCCAGCGTTGGGACCAAGCTGTTAGCTGGCAGACAGCTCACTCTAACACACGACGTTGTGGACAAACCTCTGCGTCTTCGTGGCAGTAACGTGCCGCTGATCGAAAGGTTTGAAGGTTACTTCAAAACCGATGACGGCCTTTTCGAAAAGGACATCGTACCCTTATCGTGTTAGCATTCATTAGGAAACGCTCTCTCCATTTCTCTCTCGTTCTCTATCTCATTTGTCTGTCTTCCTTCGCGGTACGCAGGTATCTATTTCAGTGTATGGAAAAGTGCTTGTGGTTTGTGTCTGTTGAATATTTCATGCCTTTTAATTTTCCGGAGTGCTAAAACTTGAGCACCGTCTTTCTCTCCCATCGACTTCTTTCTCCACCTTTCCGCCTCTCTCCCTCTCAAACGCTGTCACACATTCATCACAGCTGCACAAGCAAACTCGGCGCGATCTCATCGTTACAAACACGACTGTTTCCAGAGACCAGCAACATGAAGGATCCACCTCACAGATCCTCCAGAAGGGTGAGAGAGAGAGTCAAGAAGTCCATCGCTGACTGGAGGAGAGACAGTCAAGAAGTCCATCGCTGACTGGAGGAGAGACAGTCAAGTAGTCTCTCTGACTGGAAGAGAGACAGTCAAGAAGTCTCTCTCTGACTGGAGGAGAGACCGTCAAGAAGTCTCTCTCTCTGACTGGAGGAGAGACCGTCAAGAAGTCTCTCTCTCTGACTGGAGGAGAGACCGTCAAGAAGTCTCTCTCTCTGACTGGAGGAGAGACCGTCAAGAAGTCTCTCTCTGACTGGAGGAGAGACCGTCAAGTAGTCTCTCTGACTGGAGGAGAGACCGTCAAGAAGTCTCTCTCTCTGACTGGAGGAGAGACCGTCAAGAAGTCTCTCTCTGACTGGAGGAGAGACCGTCAAGAAGTCTCTCTCTGACTGGAGGAGAGACCGTCAAGAAGTCTCTCTCTGACTGGAGGAGAGACCGTCAAGAAGTCCCTCTCTCTGACTGGAGGAGAGACCGTCAAGAAGTCTCTCTCTCTGACTGGAGGAGAGACAGTCAAGAAGTCTCTCTGACTGGAGGAGAGACCGTCAAGAAGTCTCTCTGACTGACTGGAGGAGCGCGGCAAGGACAAAATGGTTCCATCTCTATCGTTCCAGAGGTGTTTTGTGGGTTCGCAAAGCTCCAGAAAAGGTTCTTCCCATCGACGAGGTCGCCCGATGGAAATATGGAGTTCTGTGTGGGGGCTTCCTACGTGGGGGTGGGGGGTGGGGGTGGGGGGGGGGTGTGTGCGGTATGCCAGGGCCAAACCTTCATAATCATCATCATGATTAAAACAGGAGAAAAAAGCTGGAGCTGAATACTAATTGCGTCTGTGGAGCGGCATAAGACCTGGAGACCATCCGCCCCTCCTGCCCATACATTTATAATAGGGTGGGAAACACACCAATCAAATGAAAAGGCTTCGAAAATCTAATTAAAACATGGCCCCCTATTTAATTAAATCACTTTCCAGATGCTTACTGTTTTCATTAAAGTAACACGTTCAATCTCCGCTCTTTGGATTTCAACCCTTCTCGATTGATTGCGCCGTTTGTTTTTTTACCTGTAAGGTCAAGTCCGAAGTCTTTCTTCTTAATTCCAGACCTCATTCCTTGCTCCGGTTTTTGAAGCTCGTCTTGCCAGATAACAGCGTTCCCCTCCTGATCTAGACTCCAATCACCTCGGAGGCGGGGAGATGGGCTGTGTGGGGGCCGGTGGGAGGGTGGAGGAGGGGGCTTGGGGCCGGTCCACAGGGAGCAGGGAGGAGAGCGAGCCAGGGAGGAGGTAGGAGATGGACGGAGAGAGAGAGAGGGGAGGGGTGTAGAGATGGAGAGGGGGGGGGTCGCCATATCCCTGTCCACCGAGGCAGAGAGGAGCAGCCGCTTCCGGAGCGTTCCCCGGAACATTCCGGCCTTCCCGTGGGAACGGTCTGATTGGGATGGGGATGAGACGGAGGTGGGTGTGGGCAGCGGTCAATCTCCTCGCCATACCTGGGCCTTTCATTACTCTCTGATGGATCACCTACAGCAGGCACCCCACTCCACTCACCGCTGGATGTAATTACAGCGCGAAACATACGAATCATCTGAGGGAAATGCACACTCGCACGCCCATGCACGCCGTACACATACACACCGCGACACACACACGCACACATAGCCGCTGGCAACACCCGGACTCCAGAGAGACTCCACAGAGGCTTGGTGTAAGCTAATAAAGAAAGAGGAAAATCTCAAGGAATGTGTGTATGGAGTTTCACTGTGATAGAAACCGAATGAGTCTTCTGTCACAGTATCTACTGCCCCCTACTGCCCCCCTACTGCCCCCCTACTGCCCACCTACTGCCCCCCTACTGCCCCCCTACTGCCCCCCTACTGCCCACCTACTGCCCCCTACTTCCCCTACTGCCCCCCTACTGCCCCTACTGCCCCCCTACTGCCCCCCTACTGCCCCCTACTGCCCCCTACTTCCCCTACTGCCCCCTACTGCCCCTACTGCCCCCCTACTGCCCACCTACTGCCCCCTACTGCCCCCCTACTGCCCCCCCCTACTTCCCCTACTGCCCCCTACTGCCCCTACTGCCCCCTACTGCCCCCCTACTGCCCCCCCCCTACTGCCCCCCTACTTCCCCTACTGCCCCCCTACTGCCCCTACTGCCCCCCTACTGCCCACCTACTGCCCCCTACTGCCCCCTACTGCCCACCTACTGCCCCCTACTGCCCCCCTACATCCCCCTACTACCCCCTACTGCCCCCTACTTCCCCCTACTGCCCCCTACTTGCCCTACTGCCCCCCTACTGCCCCTACTGCCCCCCTACTGCCCCCCTACTGCCCCCCTACTTCCCCTACTGCCCCCCTACTGCCCCTACTGCCCCCTACTGCCCACCTACTGCCCCCCTACTGCCCCCCTACTGCCCACCTACTGCCCCCTACTGCCCCCCTACATCCCCTACTACCCCCTACTGCCCCTACTGCCCCCCTACTGCCCCCCTACTGCCCCCTACTGCCCCTACTGCCCCCTACTGCCCCCCTACTGCCCCCTACTGCCCCCTACTACCCCCCCTACTGCCCCCCTACTGCAACCCCTACTTCCCCCCTACTGCCCCCTACTGCCCCCTACTGCCCCCTACTGCCCCTACTGCCACTACTGCCACTACTGCCCCTCCTGTAGCCTGCTGTATATTGAGGCCTTTGATGCGGAGGAGGGTTGGGTGTTGATGTCACTTCCTGTGTTCAGATCTCACCTTTGATTTATCGTCCTTCTTTTGTCCTAAGGGTTCCACCCTTTCTTTCGGGAGAACCTCCTGATTTTGCCTCTCGTCTTCGAGAGCCACTTCATTAGTTCTTATCGGAAGATCAGAGGGAATCAAATGTGTATTTGGCTTCCGTTTAAGACGGAAAGAAAAACAAAATTATAATTTATTTTCTTTGAAGTGGCGTTCATCGCCGCCATCCAAGCAATGAGACGTAATTTATACAAAGGCACTTTAAATTGAGCCATTAAAATATGATTTCTCAATGATCGTCCCTGCACCTCTGATTGGCTTCAGCCCTGATTTGCAATTCAGAAATGAGAACTTTACAAAAGGTGACATGCATCCATTATTAATGTCTGGCCCATTCAGCTACCATACATCACCTGTGCCCTTACCGCCACTAATTACTCATTCATAAACCATAAATAAGCAATACAAATGAACAGAGTGCGCTTGCTTTGCTACATGCTAATGATATGAAGCAGGATCCTAATTCGTTTCATCGCCATATGTTTCTGGTTAGTTCCGAACCAGGAGGGGAAGTGTGACTGGAGTCCAGGATGTGGACAGGAGAGAGAAACTAGGAGGTAAGGTGTTGTCTCTAAGCAGCAATGAAGAGACAGACACGGGCGAGACCAGAAGGTCCAATCAAGGTATCTCTCTAATTACTATTTCAATTAGGCTGGAGGCATAAGCTCAGCCCAGGCTCTTCCCAGCATGCACGAGAACAGGATGATGTTTGAGCCGGTGGGCGGCCAGCCCACGTGGGCAGATGGAGGTCAGGTCAGCCCGTGTTTCACTCTCTCCGGCGGGGCTGGAGCCCATCACAGCGCCCTGGGCCGCGGCCCGCTGGAGGGGGGTGCTGATGAGGCCAGCGGCCGGGGAGCGGAAGGGGTGCGGGAAGGGGGGGGGGCGATGGTGTTTGAGCTGCTGAGAGCGCTTTGGGAGACAGCAAGGAAGATGGCCAGGGGTGTTTGGTGTGCGGGGGGTCCGGCCGGTTAATTTGGGGAGGGGCTGGAGGGGTTGAAGCTTAGGGGCTTGTAGAGGGGGTGGGGGGCTCAGATAAGACAGGGTCAACGGAGGCGTGGAAGGGAGGGAGGGAAGGAGGCCGGCCTCCGGGTGAGTGGAGAGGTACGCCAGCATTCCTCTCAGACTGAACTCCGGCACCGGGCTCACACACTAATTAAAGGTTAAGCCGATTCCCCCACCATCCAAGTAGCATGGAGAGAGAGGACCAGCGATACATAATTAAAAAGCCTCTATAATTACTAGGTTTCAGCATGCAATCATACGAAGAAGGGTAATGGTGGCTGGCGAGAGAGAGAGAGAGAGGGAGGGGGAGAGAGAGAGAGAGAGAGAGAGAGAGAGAGAGAGGGAGGGAGGGAGGGGGAGAGAGAGAGAGGGAGGGGAGAGAGAGAGAGAGAGAGAGAGAGAGAGAGAGAGAGGGAGGGGGAGAGAGAGAGAGAGATATGGAGAGAGAGGGAGAGAGAGAGGTAGAGAGGTAGAGAGAGGGGAGAGAAAAAAGATTGTGGGGGATGGACGGAGAGAAAGAGAGAGGGAGAGAGAGAGAGGGAGAGAGATATGGAGAGAGAGGAGAGAGAGAGGTAGAGAGGTAGAGAGAGTGAGCGAGAGTGAGCGAGAGTGAGCGAGAAAGAAGCGTGACAGATTGGAGGGACGGGCAAAGTAGCGTACAGAGGAAAGAAGGAGGTAAGGAGATTCTTATCCGCTTTCCATTAAGTTGTGTTCAGCTATCGGCCCCATCTCTTTGATCGGTGCGGCGTGTAACTTTCCCCTCCGCAACGCCGACATCTCCAACTGCAATCTGGCAGCCATAATTGAATTAACCTTAATGATACATAATGTGTAGCATAAACTGGGATGCGGTTTGGATGTAGAAGGCGATCCAGTTTCCTAGGCTACAGCGAGCTTCTTAATCCCCCTGTGTGGTTCCGGCGGTGAAACTCATATCAGCGTTCGTGCTCGCTACAACGTCTTGATGCACGGCTTAAGCTCCGAGAAGATTCAGCCATTTCCTTTTTTTTCCGGGGTGGGGGGGGGGGGGAGAAGTCATCCCCCCAGCCCCCCCCCCCCCCCCCGTCCCCCACCCCCCCGCTTCACCGTCGGGCTGTTGGACTCGTGTATTTTGGGGATTAGTGGCTTAATCGACCTTGTAATAGGGAGATCAGAACGGCGTGGAGCCGTGGAGAGGGGGTGCACACGCGAGCGGAGGGGCCCGCGCTCTCGCCCGCTGGGGGATCTGGGTAGCGGGCGCACGGGGAGGACAGTGCTGGGTCCGGCACGCGCTACGACAAGCGCTCACTCCGGCGCGAGCGCTTAGCGCTGCAGATCGTCCGCAGCACGATCGTACGGACACTCGTCAACTCCCACACTAACGCAACCCCCCCCGCCCCCCCCCCCCCCACCTCCTACCTGCGAGCTATAGCACTGATTTAGTCATCCAGACAGTACAGAGGAGATCACATGATCAGCAGGCTTCCACAAGCTGCCTTGTTAATGTTCTGTGCAGAACGTTCTAGAAAGGAGACTCTGCAGGAGGTCCATGGAATGATTGTGGAACCCATCTGACTGCTGTTCCTGTGACCCCCGGGGGTCAAATATGTGTGTGCTGTGCCATGAGTCACTCCTCCTGTCTGCTGTCTCTCTCTCTCTCTCTCTCTCTCTCTCTCTCTCTCTCTCTCTCTCTCTCTCTCTCTCTCTCTCTCTCTCTCTCTCTCTCTCTCTCTCTCTCTCTCTCTCTCTCTCTCTCTCTCTCTCTCTCTCTCTCTCTCTCTCTCTCTCTCTCTCTCTCTCTCTCTCTCTCTCTCTCTCTCTCTCTCTCTCTCTCTCTCTCTCTCTCTCTCTCTCTCTCTCTCTCTCTCTCTCTCTCTCTCTCTCTCTCTCTCTCTCTCTCTCTCTCTCTCTCTCTCTCTCTCTCTCTCTCTCTCTCTCTCTCTCTCTCTCTCTCTCTCTCTCTTCTCACAGTCTCTCTTACACTCTCTCGCTCTCTCTGCCCCTCTTTCTCACTCTATCTCTCTCACCCTCAGCCTCTCTCTCTCGCTCTCTCTCTCAATCTCTTTCACCCTCTCTCTCCCCCTCGCTCTCTATCTCTCTCACCCTCTCTCTCGTTCTCTCACCCTCTCTCTCACACTCTCTCACCCACCTGCTCTCTCTCACACTCTTCTTTACCTCTGTCTCCTCTCTCTCCGTGCCTCAGTGTTTGGTGTCCACTCCCCCAGGTCATGTGTCCCCAGGGGGTAATCCCTGTGCTATCTCACATTACCGCTGCAGCGGGGATGATAAGACAAGCAAACAGCGGGGCTCATTAGAGCGAAGACATTGTGTAATCACCGCTCTAATCTCTCGCTAATCCTCACATCTCCACCTGTTCAACGGTCCAAACCCATGGTCCATACCTGTTCAGGTGCCAGCGCTCACACACACACACACACACACACACACACACACACACACACACACACACACACACATGCACAAACATTAATGCGTACACACAAGCGCTCAAGCGCGTGAACTAACGCATACACACACCAAAAGCCAAAACACCCTTATCCACTCACTCGCTGTGGTTTTTCGGGGTTTTTTTTTTCTAAACTAATAACAGACTAGGCTCACTTGGGCAACCTGAAGGAAAAAAATCAATACTCCCTCAGACAAAATCAAGATTTCTGTAATCCTGCCTTTCTTCTCGCTCTCTCTTTTTCTTACGCTGCCCTCTCCCTCTCTTTCTTTACATCTTTCCGCCGCTCCTTCTCTCTTTCGTTCCCCCATTCGCTTTTACTCACTGTCTCCCTCCCTCCCTCTCTCGCTCCCTCTCTCTCCCTCTGTCTGGTCCGCAGCAGTGGCCTCTGATCTCAGCAGCAGTCCTTGGAGCACCATGTTAGTCACACAGTCTTGGATCTCTGGTGATCTCTGGTGCTTCTCGTCTGCTGAAGGCTGATCGATTGAAATAATAAGATCTTTTCCCAGGACTGTCATCTGGTTTCCAGGCTTCCTGACCTCTGTCTCGGACAGAGCCGCTGCCAACCCCTCCCAGCTGCTCTCTGGCAGGCAGCAGGGCCTGGAGAGGAAGAGCCAGGGCAGGACTTCCTGCCCCAGCCTCCACACCTGCCCCGAGGCAGAGAGACAGACAGGCGGGGAGACAGACAGGCAGGGAGACAGACAGGGAGAAAGACAGCCAGACAGACAGACAGGCAAGCAGACAGACAGACAGACAGACAGACAGACAGACAGGCAGACTGGCAAGCAGACAGACAGACAGACAGACAGACAGACAGGCAGACTGGCAAGCAGGCAGACAGGCAGACAGACAGACAGACAGACAGACAGACAGACAGACAGACAGGCAGGCAGGCAGGCAGGCAGGCAGACAGGCAGGCAGAAAGACAGGCAGACAGGCAGACTGGCAGGCAGGCAGGCAGACAGGCAGACAGGCAGACTGGCAGGCAGGCAGACAGGCAGACAGGCAGACTGGCAGGCAGACAGGCAGACAGAAAGACAGACACACAGACAGGTAGGCAGACAGGCAACAAGACAGACAGACAGACAGACAGACAGGCAGGAGAAGGGAACGGGTCTGGAGCCCAAAGACAACCAGCCTCAGACCCAGCCTCTGGGGGAGGACAGAGAGAGGCCACAGGCCAGCTGCAGGGGGGCTGGTGGAGGAAGACAGAGGAGGAGACACCCAGGAGCGGACGGCCTCCTCCCTCTGCTGCAGAGAGAACAGAGAACACACACAGACAGAACCAGTGTTGTCATTACGCTGCTCCAGATGGACGAGAGACCAACAAGGCCTGAGCACTGGAGAGGGATGGGGAGACAAGCGGGAGGAGGAGAGAGGGGAGGGGAGGAGGAGGACGGAGGAGGAGGGAGGGAGGAGGGAGGGGAAGGGAAGGGAAGGGAGGAGGACGGAGGAGGAGGGAGGGAAGAGGGAGGGGGAGGAATGGGGGGGTCTCTGGCTGGATGGAGTGATCATTCGCTGGCAAAAGAAGGAGACGAGACGACCAGACGAGGAGGAGAGGGAGACGCAGAGAGGCAGATATAAAGCAGCGGCTTTCTCTGAAAGCTTTGGCACCGCCATCGTGCCTCTGCCATGCCAATAAAGCCCGTTTGAAATTAATTGAATTGACAGAAGAAGCCGGTGAGACAAAGACTGAAGCAGAGAGAGCCTGAGAGTGAGAGAGGCACCAGAACAGGGAAGGCTCATTACAACCCAAGGTTTTTTTTTGTTTTTATAGATCTCTCATTTTGTCTTTGCGGTTAGTTTTATTTATTTGAAGTTAGCGGCTTAATGAGATCCCAAAGGTACAGCGATAGCGGAGAGGTAGGGGAGGGAGGGATGGAGACGCAGGAACGAAGGGAAGGCGGGAAGGACGCGGATGTGGAATGGCAGTCAGGAGAAGAGAGGGAGGGAATAATGGGAGAGGCAAGTGTGAAGTAGGGGAGAGAACAGCAGTCCAGTGATGCACCAGCTCCATCTAAAGAGCAATGCTGCTCGGCAAATCTCCCTGGCTCTATACTGCTGCCCCTCCCTTTCCCTCTTTCTCTCTCCTGTTCTCTTTCGCCAGCATACTCAGTCTTTCTCTCTCGCTTCCGCTCTGTCTCTCTCTCTCTCTCTCTGTCTGTCTTTTTCTCCGTCTCTATCGCTCGTTCTCTCTTTCTCTCTGTCTCTTTCTCTCTCTTTTTCTCCCTTTTTGTCTCTCTTGCTTCCTCTCTGTCTCTCTCTCTCTCTCTCTCTGTCTCGCTCGTTCTCTCGTTCTCTCTGTCTCTCTCTCTGTCTTTTCTCTGTCTCTCGATCTCTCTCTCTCTCTCTCTCTGTCTGTCTCTTTCTCTCTGTCTGTCTCTTTCTCTCTGTCTTCATCTCCATTTCTCGCCTTGTCTCTTCCACTGACAGACAGACATCCAGCACTGCTGGGAAAAAGACAAAGAGGCGCTCAGCCTGACTGTGTTTCGAGAGAGAGTGTGTGTTATAAAGCCCAATGCAGATCTTCGTACCCCCACCCATGCTGAGAGCGATTGGCCACAATGCCGCGGCAACAGGCCAGCTTTTTGTGCGGCGCAGAGGAACGGAAAACAGATGCCACATAAAATGTCCTGGCGGGGGGGGGGGGGGGTGGGGTTGTTTATGGATTCAGTTGTTGTATTTGCTCTCTTTAAACAACGCTGTTTTATTGCTCAGTCAAACGCGGTTGTTTTTGCGAACGCGTGCGCGCGCTTCAGCGTTGGCGCGCGCTCAGAACTGGCGTGTGCGTGCCGCGCTCGGGAGAAAGGCAGCCATCTGGAAACGCATCAGAACCGCTCCTTCTCTGCTGCTTGTGGTTTCATGTTCCGTAATTGTTCGACACACTTCATCTGATTCTCTCACATTCTGGAGGGGAGACAGGCCCACACTTCCTGTCTGAGCTCCAGGTCACTTCCTGTTTTCAAACCTATCGCTGATCTGACACGAGACAGGAGCGGTTCTTGGGTTTCATCGTACTTAATGAATCGGATAAGCATTGAGAGAGGGTTTCTTTTGCTCCTCTTCTTTCGCTTGAAAGTCTGTTTGCTTCTGCTCCTGGAGTAGGGTTTTTCGTTTTTTTCTTGTCATCTCTGAGTAATGGACTTCCACTGTGAGAAGTCACTCTCGCTCTCTCTCTCTCTCTCACTCTCTCTCTCTCTCTCTCTCTCTCTCTCTCTCTCGCTCTCTCTCTCTCTCTCTCTCTCTCTCGCTCTCTCTCTCTCTCTCTCTCTCTCTCTCTCTCTCTCTCTCTCTCTCACACACTCCCACTCTCGCACCATCTCTCCCTCTGCCACAGTCTCTCTCACTCTCTCTTTTTCACTCTCTCTCCCACTCTCACATTTACACTTCCTTTTTCCCACCTTCCCCGCTCTCCCCCCCCTCCCCCCCCCCTCCCCAGCTCTCTGTTTCTCTCCCTGTCTTCCCCTCCTCCCTCTATCACACCCTACCTCTCTCTGCCTTTCTCCCCTCTATTGTCCTTCCCCGCTCCCTCCTTGCAGCCCCCGAGGTTGAGAGCTGTCTCATAACTGTCAAGCGCTCACTTTTCCCTGAGAGGGTTATGGGCGGTCCGGCCGCGACCTGGGACAGTTTGAACTCTCGGAGAGGGGCGGCGGGGGGGGGGGGGGGGGGGGGGAGGAGGGGGGAGGGGGGTGCGCGGAAGAGGGTAATGAAAAAGCACGGGTTGACGAATTGAGGTACAGGGCGAGGGAGAGAGCAGGCGGAGCGGAGGAGGAGGGGCAGAGGAGACGGAGGGAGTTCGGGAAGAAATGCAGAGCTGTTGGGATGGGAACGGCGGCATCAGCACTTATGCAAAATGATCTGTGGCCCTTAGCCGCACATCCTGCACACACACACACACACACACACACACCTGTGAACCGCCACCCAGCATGTTTTCCTGTTTTGCAGCTGGGGGGATCAAGCATATCTGGATGTCATCCAGGGTGGACTTTTCTCGTGGAACGTCAGCTCCCTGTTGTGCTCAGACTATTACATGGTCTAACAGAGCTTAGCTAATAACTTGGACCGGATCAAGCATTTCCCTCTTCCTCGGGAAAAAGATCATCGCGAATCAGAGGGAAACCCGGAGCGAAACACCCCTTCCCTCCCCCCTCCCTCCCTCCCTCCCCCTCCCTCCCTCCCTCCCTCCCTCCCTCCCTCCCTCCCTCCCTCCCTCCCTCCCTCCCTCCCTCCCTCCCTCTCTCCCTCCCTCCCTCCCTCTCTCCCTCCCTCCCTCCCTCCCTCCCTCCCTCCCTCCCTCCCTCCCTCCCTCCCTCCCTCCCTCCCTCCCTCCCTCCCTCCCTCCCTCCCTCCCTCCCTCCCTCCCTCCCTCCCTCCCTCCCTCCCTCCCTCCCTCCCTCCCTCCCTCCCTCCCTCCCTCCCTCCCTCCCTCCCTCCCTCCCTCCCTCCCTCCCTCCCTCCCTCCCTCCCTCCCTCCCTCCCTCCCTCCCTCCCTCCCTCCCTCCCTCTCTCCCTCCCTCCCTCCATCCATCCTTCACAACTTTTCTTTTCTAACTCTCTGTATCCAACCCCCCACCCTCCCCCTTTGGGCCCGGATCCACACACGTCTGTTGTGTTTGGTTCGGATCTCTGATGCCTGTTTGTCGCTGGTAATCTGTTTGAATAGCTGTTTGGGGGCATTCCGGAAGCATGGCCGCCCACATTTACCGTTGTGGTGGATGAGCACACATCTGTCTCTTTTACAAATACGATTCGTTGCCCAGTTGCACACAAGTCCTGCTCAACACCCCCCCTCCCCTCCCCCCACCCCCTGTGTTGTGTGTTTTGGGGCGGTTGGGTGAAAAGGTTTGTGTGTGTGTGCGCGCGCGCCTGTGTGGGGGTGGTTTTCATGCGACAGCGGGTATCGCCCGCTGAGCGGTTGCATCAGCGGGGGCGACCGGATCGATCCTATCGAGTGACCTGCGCATTAAATGGAGACGACACATGAAAACCATGCTATTAAACACTGTGTCCTTATTGACTTTTTAATATTGCGATTGTACTGCTGAGGCACCACTGATTGTATTTTAGATCACAGAGTCAGCAGCCGAACCCCCTCAGCATCGGCTCTCAGAATTGGATTCAATGCTTTGAAGTGGGCACAATGAACTCAAATATCAAGGTGGGGGAGAGAGAAAGCAGACGTTTATCTCCCGATCAGAAGCTCATAACTTCCAACACGCTGACCCTTCGTGTCGCTGCAGAATGCTGCTCGCGCAGGAAAAAGGGTGCTTTTGTAGTTTGCATCTGTTATCGGCGGGTTCGAAAACGCAGCCCAGGGTTGCGGCGTGTCGTGTTTGTGTACGCTGTGTGACGTGTGAAGGTTGTGAGGCGGGGGGGGGGCTCCTGAGAGAAGCAGTAATAAAACACCTTTAGGGGGTGGGGGGGGGGTCTGCTGCCCCCAGACTGCATCCTCCTGGGGGAGGAGGGAGGGGCTCCTCCTTGCCAGGCGGAAGCATTTTACACTCCCATCACTCCCCCAGGCTCAGTCTCTCCCTCTCTCTCTCTCTACCTCATCTCTCTCCCTCATCTTTCTCTCTCTCTCCTCATCTCTCTCTCATCTCTCTCTCTCATCTCTCTCTCCCTCATCTCCTCATCTCTCTCTCATCTCTCTCCTTTTCCCTCATCTCCTCATCTCTCTCTCTCCTCCGCTGGCCCTCAGATCCACTCTCTCTCTCTCTCTCTCTTTTCCCTGTCACAGGCTCTCTCCCTCTCTCGCCTCACACGCGTACGTACGCGCCGTCAACCCTCCTTCCTGCCTCAGACCTCCATTTTTTCCCTCCATCAACTTAGTGACACCCAGCAGCGAGCCATGACATTACAGAGAAAACAGGGGGAGCGGAGGGCGCTGAGAGGAAGTGTCAGGAAGGAAGTGCAAGTGCAAAAGGGAGCACAAAAAAAAAACCTGGGGGGGGGGGAGGGGGGGGGAGTTAGCATGAGAGGGGCAAGAAAAGAGATTGAAAGCAAGCGGTAGAGAGAGGGCGAGAGAGGGCGAGAGAGGTAGGGAGAGGGAGAGAGAGGACGACAGAGGGAGAGAGAGGGAAAGAGAGGGAGAAAGAGAGAGAGGGGGGGGGAGAGAGAGAGAGAGAGAGAGAGAGAGGGAGGGAGAGGGAGAGAGAGAGAGGGAGGGAGAGAGAGGGGGAGAGAGGGAGAGAGAGGGAGAGAGAGAGAGGGAGGGAGGGAGAGAGGGGGGGGGAGAGAGAGAGAGAGAGAGAGAGAGAGGGAGGGAGAGGGAGAGAGAGAGAGGGAGGGAGGGAGAGGGGGAGAGAGGGAGAGAGAGGGAAGCGTTAGAGGCCAGTGAGTGATTTCCTCGGTGCCAGGAGACGACATGGGGTCCGCTGGAGCCGGGGGTAAAGGAGCGGTGAAGCAAACCTGATGGCGCCCGGTTCTGATGAGAAGGACTGATCCCTGGGAAAGAAAGAGCTCAATAATTCAAAGACAAGCGGGGAAAGAAGTAGTGGGGGAGGGAGGGAGGGAGGGAGGGAGGGAGGGAGGGAGGGAGGGAGGGAGGGAGGGAGGGAGGGAGGGAGGGAGGGAGGGAGGGGTAGATGGAGAGAGGGGGAGAGAAGAAGAAAGAGAGAGAGAGGAAGAGGAAGAGAGAGAGGGAGAGAGAGAGAGCGGAAGAGGAAGAGCGAGAGAAAGGTACACAGGGAGAGGAAGGGGGAGAGAGAGCGAGACGGAAAGACGGAGAGAAGAAGAGGGGAAAAGATTGGGAGAGAGAGGGAGACGGCGAATGAGAGAGAACCAGGAGCGACTGCAGTCGACAGCTATCTGAAATAGATGAGAGAGTCGAAAGTAATCAAATGATCCGTTCCTCTTTAGTCCGGTGTCGATCTGAGGATGTGACATTGCCCGAGCGATGTTAGATGCCGGAGCCGGCATTAGCAGTCCAGAGCTAGATATCCTGGCTCAGGTGCGGGGCTGTGAAATGTGCGGTGCTTTGTGTTCAGGTATCCGTTTGTGCTTCACATCACTTTGAAACCGTTTATTCGCCTTGGCAGGCAATGTGCACAGTGAGGCCACAACCAGTGCACACCGCACTGCAGACACATGCAGAGGGCTCAGGCAGTAAGCACAGGCAGGCCTCTTAGGAAAGCTACTCCCCAACACCCCTACGCTGGCTCTGAACACAGTTGCTGTGTCATCTGCCTGTGCAGGGAGAGACCCGGGGAGACGACAGGCCGAGCAAGTAAAGACATCGGCACGGAACATTAACTCGCGGTAATGAAGGTGGAAATAGAATGGATGCGACTGAGACCGATGCAGTGAAAGGTCTCCTCGCTCGCGATGACTCATCGGCTAAAGAAAAGACGGAAAAAAAACACGGCGGGAGTGACTGTAGGAAGGAGACAGCGAGCTGTGTTTACAGCGGGTCTCGGCCGAGGCAGAGGAGGATTGAATAGAGCGTTGATTGCATGGGGGTGAAGGCTGTAGAGGGTACCCGGTGATAACGAGGCCCAAACATAGCGATAAGCCTTCCTCAAAGTCCAACAACTTAAATTTGAATTTTCCAAGGCCAAACATTTCATTGTCAACATTTTCCAGAAGTTGAGGAAATCGGGTGCCGTTGGTAAATTGGATGATAAAAGCCAAGCTAATTAGTAGCTGGGTCCAATTAAGCATTAAGCAACACGATAATCTCCGTCATGTCTTCCACCTCTAATTTGCGGCCATTTTTCATTTAGATGACAAATGGGATTCATTTTCCCGCATACATAAATATTCATTTCATGCTTTTGAAATGGCGATTTATGAAATGGAGTATTGTCTGTCCAGACTGTGCTCAGTGTGTGGTAGGTCTGCAGTGCCCCCTACTGACAGCTGTAGAATTAACGGTGACAAATCAAATCAACATTTATTTGTACAGCCCTTTTTACAAGCAATGTCACAAAGAGCTTCACGTACGCCCACGGAACTGCCCCTCAACCAGCCTAAACCCTCAAGGAAGACAAGGAAAAACTCCCAGAAAAACTCACTAGGGAGAAAAACATGGAAGAAACCTTGGGAGGAGCGATTCAGCGAGGGATCCCCTCCTCCAGGGACGGTTGGTGAATGAGAGGAGCAGAACACATGCCATGCAAACCTTCTTCCGCTTATATGTCTTTGTCAAACGACAATAAGTCTGCATTACAAACTAACAGCAACCGTGTTGGTGTGCCGAACTGTGCTTTCCTGAAGTAAAAGCTACCTGAATGTACATAATCATTTATCCAAGCCTCTGCCCCCCCTCCAACCCCACCCTCCCCCTTTCTGTGGATTCACCAATCGTCTTTATTCTTTTTTTTGCCCCCACCCCTCTATCCCTGTGTACACTTTTCTAATCGTTTACCTCACACCCTTACCCCTGTGTGCTTTTGCGAGACTGCGTGGCGTTGCTGCGAAGGAGTTTCCCTCGGGATCAATAAAGTAATCTGAATTTGAATCTGTCCATTGTCGCCATGCCTGGCCGTTCTGTTGCTGAAGAGTTCGGAAGTTGTTTGAATCTGTTCATGTTGCTCAGTCAAAGATGTCAGGAAACTACTCCAGGTATCAGTGACAGGATTGGACTGTTTAATTTATATGATTCTGCACATTTGAATAAGTCAATCAAACTATATTGATATCGTATATCGTAACTATAAACCTGCTATGTTTGGGGACTATCACTTTGCTATGATCAGTGACCGATGCTCTTTTGTAAAGCTCTCTTGGAAGTCGCTTTGGATGAATGAATGCTAAATGAATAAATGTAAACGCAAATGTATTTGTAGAGCACTTTAAAATGACTAAAATGACGAAATGCACCACGGAGCGCCACAGGAAGTCATTCCTGCCTGTGGCCATCAAACTTTACAATTCCCACACTAGTAGTTTGTAAGCCAACTGTATATCCTGTGAAATAGCATAACATCCAGGGATATAACAATGGACATTAGGCAATAGTCGGACACAACTTCTGTAACATAACTACATATTTGGCAATATTCTGGTACAACTGTATATAACCATGTATATTCTGCTAATAACCTGCAATCCTGTATATCCTGTATATGCTGCAAATAACTGTAAATCCTGTACATCACAATTACTTGCATAATTGTAATTGAATTGTATAGATTATAAGGGTATAGTCTGTAACCTGCACTTTATCCTGGACATACTGTATATTCTGCTGTACATTCTGCACATTCTGTACAAAAACTGAAAATCATGTACATTCTAATATAATACTGTATATTATACAAGACCATTACTGTATAATTGTAAATGTATAGCTTCTGTACATAATCATTATGCTCCCTGGGAGGATTCACCTCACCCACCATTTTTTTTACTTATTGTTATTGAGCCCACCCCCTACCCCTGTGTACACTTTCTAATCTTTTACCTCACACCCTTACCCTTGTGTGCTTTGCGAGACTGTGTGCCGTTGATACAAAGGAGTTTCCCTCGGGATCAATAAAGTAATCTGAATCTGAATCTGACTGGAGTAGACTAGTAGAATACATAAATTACCCATTTACACCCCTTCACCCACACCTATTTACACATTAGACTTGGGGGGCATCAGTGTTTCATCTCCTGGAAACGTTTTGACCTCAAATTGGTGTCATCCCAAAACCATTTGTAGAGTTACTTGACGGTCTGGCCCTCAGAATGAGGCTGTACGCGGTCCCAGGTGTAAAAGAGGCTCTGGACAAACACATCACCAAGGAGCACCGTACTGCCCTTCTGCCACTTGAAGTAGCGCTGGTAGCTGTCCTCATTATGGACCAGGTGCAGGAGGCAGTAGACCGGGGCCAAGGGACACTCAAAGTCATCCACGTGAATTAAGGAGTCTCTTCTCTTCAGAACTTGTCGTAGTTCCGTCTGAACGGGCCCATCGATATAGGAACCGAACCGAACTTGAGGGCTTGAGCTACAGTTTCGCTGCAATGTCGTCCGCGTGGAAGGACAAGGGACAAAGGACAAGTGGAACGTACAGCTTCAGATAATGTGCTTCTATTCACTATGAACCATCGTTTCTGTCTAAATGGTGCCCAGAAGGCTGAATGCGGAGGTGATCCCTCGTTTTTCACAGGGGTTACGTTCCAAAAAGAACCTGTGATAAGCGAAATCCATGAAGTAGAAACTTTTTTACAATTATTATACAATTAAATACTCTATTATATATTAAAACCAAAAAACAAACCCTTTTTACAGGCCCAAGCATTTGTTTAACAAATAAAAGTACTGTATCCTGTAAACTGCAACTTTATTGATGGCCAGGTTTGTGTTGGAGAGACTGTTTAGCCAATCAGAATGCAGAACACAATGCACGATGCAAATCCGTGAAGTAGCGAAACCGTGAAAAGTGAACCGTGATATAGCGAGGGTTCGCTGTACAGCGCTCGTCTGTGCGGTGGGTTTCAGCAGACCAGTCTGTTTTTGGATGACGGTCGCCCGCTACTCTGTCCTGACGATGGATCCGTACGGCACGTGGATGTCTGAATCCCGTCTGTCAGTTGGGGTCAAGCTGAAGACTATTTCCAGGCTCAAATCGCTGTCCAATGGGCCGGTGCCAGATCAGCGCAATCCCTTCCCTTGACTGCAAATTGAAACTCTTAGCCAGGAGTGCAAGCCAATCAGATAAGGAGCCGTGCGAGAAGGAAAGAGAGGAGAAAGGCCCGCAGAAAGAGAACCTTCCGGACCCATCCGTCCGATCTCGTGGGTTGATACAGACGTCCTCTTTCAGCCTGCGAGAGAGGAAAAGAATGTATTTGAATGTGTAAAAGCAGATAAGCAAACGTAACTCTTCTCTCATCTACATGTAAAATATTTACATTTACAGGTATTCATTTAGCGGACGCTTTTATCCGTATAAGCGTTTACCGCAAAACTTTGGCCTGCATTTCAGATTAAAACAAAACGTGGATACCCCGCAAAAAAACCTTAAACTTGGCAGATGTTATGGTGGATGGTTTTAGCTTACCTCAGCTTATAACTAACTGATCTTATCCATTAAGTTGTCGGCAATGTTTCTCAAAACGCCCGGCTCAAACCCCAGAACTCATCTGCCTCACAATGAGTTTTCTGTGTGGATCATTAATTTATTCAATTACCCATTCATTTTGATTCCGTCAAAAATATGAAACGCATTAAGTTGTTCTAGTAGCCTTTAAACTCCGGAAATGTAATTTGTTTTAAACAATGCATCTGTCACGGGGTTGTGTTCATATCTAATTATTTTTAGTTTCACATCTGAGGCCATACCGTGACCAACAACGATCACAGTTCTTATCACCATTTAAAAAAGCATTAATAATGAATTAATTAACAATCATTGCCATCAGCACTTTACTGAAACGTTTTAGTCCCACTAGGGTATTAGTCATATTACATAAGGGTTTCTCTGGTAAGAAATCAAGTCATTGATTTCCAAATTGAAGGCTGAACTGGTTTCAATCACAAAAACCTGTTTCTGTGTGTCCAGTGTCTAGTGAAGCTCTGCTATGTCTGGGTTGTAGTTACTAAAGTAAACATTATGGGCCTTATTTACAAGATCTGAAATGCAATTGTGAATGGAGAAGAGCATGTAGCATTGTGGGGGGGACTCAGGCACTGTTGCTATTATACCGGCAGGATGAATTAATCTTGCGCCAGGCGCAAAGCTAAAATGGGTTGGTCAGTCCAAGCACGCAGTCCAAGCATGCAGTACCAGCATGCAGTACCAGCAGGCAGTACCAGCACACAGTACCAGCACACAGTACCAGCAGGCAGTACCAGTAGGCAGTACCAGCAGGCAGTACCAGCAGGCAGTACCAGCAGGCAGTACCAGCACGCAGTACCAGCACGCAGTACCAGCACGCAGTACCAGCACACAGTACCAGCAGACAGTACCAGCAGGCAGTACCAGCACACAGTACCAGCACACAGTACCAGCACACAGTACCAGCAGACAGTACCAGCACGCAGTACCAGCACGCAGTACCAGCACGCAGTACCAGCACGCAGTACCAGCAGACAGTACCAGCACGCAGTACCAGCACGCAGTACCAGCACGCAGTACCAGCAGGCAGTACCAGCACGCAGTACCAGCACGCAGTACCAGCACGCAGTACCAGCAGACAGTACCAGCACGCAGTACCAGCACGCAGTACCAGCACGCAGTACCAGCAGGCAGTACCAGCACGCAGTACCAGCACGCAGTACCAGCACGCAGTACCAGCAGGCAGTACCAGCACGCAGTACCAGCAGGCAGTACCAGCAGACAGTACCAGCACGCAGTACCAGCACGCAGTACCAGCACACAGTACCAGCACACAGTACCAGCACGCAGTACCAGCAGACAGTACCAGCACGCAGTACCAGCACACAGTACCAGCACACTGCCTTTAATCAGCGTCACATAACAGTGGGAAATGTCGTCTCGTATTATATTAATTGGCACCCATTGCTCTGTTGGGATTGTCAACCAAGTCTGCATGTAGGAGTAACTGCTCTGTATTCTGAGGATTTACATTTGCGAAGCAGCGTTAAAGTGTTGTATAAAACGTTGCCCACTAGGTGGATCTATTTTCTTACGAGAAATTCAGCAATGCACTGCTTGTGTGTGCGTAGGCTTGCAGGTCTTCTGTAGGTCGTCATCTGTCTGCTATCAGCTCAGTTATCTGGCTTTTGAGATGACATTGAAACAGTAGGTGTCAAAAAACCATGAGCTGTTTTTCACAAATATTTCTGTCAATGTCTCTGGCTTTCTTTCTATCGAATTTTGAATACAAAAACGTTCTTTGTGAGCTAATAACAGACCTAGCCCATTGACCGTCAGGCTAGTGATCATGAGGTTTCGAGTTTGATTCCTGGCTATGCCAACATGTCCTTGGGAAAGGCATTTCACCCTACCTGCCTCAGGGGGGAATGTCCCTGCACTTGCTGTAAGTCGCTCTGGATAAGAGCATCTGCCAAATGCCTAAATGTAAATGTAAATCACCTTAACTCTTACTGGTGTTGGTCTAAACAACAACCTTTTTGACTTAGGGTTAGTTTGCATGCAGTAACCAGGAATTTAGCCCTCAACCAGTCCTGTTCGCTACAGTCACATTTGACAGGGATGAACTACCGAAATCATCGCATCATAAGAAAGTAACTCCTGAAAAACAATCCCTGCTGATGTCACAGAGATAGACAGAGAGGCTGCAGGGATACAGGCCTCGCCAAGTCAACTGGCCATCCTGTGTGCAACGACTGATAAGAGCCAGAGAGGAAACAGTCGGCTCTGTACCGGTGCAAGCCGGTCTGTCTGAACCACATCTGCATGCACTGATGTTAGATAGTGTTGATTCAGTTCCACCCTCAGAGCAGGATTTGTATAACGGTCTGATACAATACATTTGTGTGGCTCGCAATAGGTAAGATGCTAAGTTGTGCACACAGGTTAAGATACACGTTCCCAGAGCGACAGTTGCAATGTTTTGCGATTGAATAGAAAAGAGGGAAGGGGGAGAGAGAGAGAGATAGATAGAGAGAGAGACACAGAGACAGAGAGACATAGAAAGAGGGAGAGAGAGAGAGACAGAGAGACACAGAGAGAGACAGAAAGAGAGAGAAAGAGAGAGAGAAAGAGAGAGAGAGAGACAGAGAGAGACAGAGAGAGACAGAGAGACAGAGAGAGAGACAGAGACAGAGAGAGAGACAGACAGAGAGAGAGACAGACAGAGAGAAAGACCTTGCACAGCTTTTGAAATTCAATAAAATCTTTTATGGTTTCCGAAAGGAAAGTTGGCACAGCAGCAAATTAGGGAAGGTCCCCGTCCTTTTCTAGAAGTAGCAAATCCTTCCAGAAGCTTTCTGCAGAAGTGATGACGTGTTTTACTCTTTGTCACTGACGCACCCTAACAGCACTGGAAAGAGAAAGCAGAGAATGATCGTAAAGCCTTTTCTGGGGCTGGTTATACTTATCCACATACAAGATATACATACTGAATTACTTCAAGGTTATCTTTATATCACTCGAGCACCATTATCTTCCTACACTGGTGCTTTTCACTATTTCAGCTCTGCACCACGGGTTTTTTCCATCGCCTTTGGTTACCCATACAGGGCAGCGGATGTGGTTACAGGGGGAGGTTGGGTTAAGAATATCTGGCTTTAAAAGTCCGATAGAGAAGAGACAGAACGAGCTGCTCTGTAGTGCCTGCAGATAGCTTCTACCACTTTTGGGGTTTGTTCATTTCTGCTGGTTTATTCACATTTACATTTATTCATTTAGCTTTTATCCAAAGTGATTTACAGCAAGTACAGGGACATTTTCCCTGAGGCAAGTAGGGTGAAGTGCCTTGCCCAAGGACACAACATACTATGTAAATAGCCACAGCCGGGGCTCGATCTCACAACCTTCCGATCATGAGGCCAACGCCTTAACCATTGAGCCATCTGTTGTGTTCACCTTCCATAGGAAACCCACAGCTATCAGACCAGTGGTTCTCAATTCCGGTCCACAGGACCCACTGCCCTGCCTGTTTTAGATGTTTCCCCCCTTCCAACACATCTGATTCAAATACATTGTAATTGTCAGGTTTCTGCTGAGCTTCATAATGACCCATTCATTTGAATCAGGTGTGTTGGAGCAGGGAAACATCTAAAACATGCAGGACTTTGGGTCCTGAGGACCAGGGTTGGGAACCACTGTATTGTACAGACAATGTGTCTGAGATCATTGGGAGTTGCGTGTATGGTAGAGTTAGCTACCATGGGCCCGGACCCTGTACTAGTATCTAGTCTACCAGCAGCAGCAGGTATCTCTCTGGAGACAGTCAGGAAGCTGTGGAGACAAGGGGGGGTGGGGGACATCGAGATTGTTTGAGAATTCAGAAAGAAAGCAAACTAAGAATAAACAGCACAAGCAAACATCCTAAACTGCTAAATATATCCTGCACATGAGCGAATGACCAGGAGGGCATAAGTACAGGCTCATCCACAATCCTGCCAAACAGGCTTACTTACTGTAAATTAGAGAATCTGAAAGTAAGAGAGGGAATTTGAACACACATTGGTATAGCACGGGGGTTTCATCACAAATTTACAAAATCTGTTTGTTCTTTGACTTGTTTCACATGTCTTTCCCCCCCAATGGAGCTAAACACTAAAAGGACGAGGATCCTGATTACAACCATGTCAACTGTCCATCACGATTCACATGGAAAAGCGCTGACATCTGCTGTGCTCAGGTCCTGGTTTACGGTTTGAATATGAGAGCGTTCGCGGTGTAAAGTGTGCGGTTCCTGGACAGCAGATGGGCTTTGCAGAGATTAGGATGAATGGCGTGCGGGCAGGATAACAACACTGCTGTCCAGGAGCATGGGACATGGCTGGCCACACCCAGTACATTTACATTTAGTCATTTAGCAGATGCTCTTATTCAGGGGCATTACCCCCTGAGGCAAGTAGGGTGAAGTACCTTGCTCATGTAGCCACAGCGGGAACTCGAACTCACTACCATGAGCTAGTAGCACTACCGCTCTTCAAAACATATGTAGGCATTTGTACCTATTACTCAACCTAAGTTGTAAAGATCATAGACTCCTACTGTGCATGATACGATACAATAACATAAATCATGTCCAGGGTCACACTGGACAAACTCATGGGGCGCTCTATAAGCAGACACTCAGTCCTGAATAGAAAGTATCTTATATGTAATCAGCTCATCTGTGCGTGCATATATGCGCACCGTCATGTCATTGATAATCATACGATAATCCTTCGCAAACCAAAAATTGGCACGTCAAACGGAACATCATGTTTCCATCGTTGCCACACTTTCAGTTCCTCAAATACTCTACAGCGGTACTTCTCTGTTGGTCTAACCTCAAGGTCAACGCTGATCTCGTTTGTGAGGTCGCAAGAAAGGTTTGTTTTTTGTTGTTGACCGAGCCCACATCCGCTCCCACATCCCTCTCCAACCATCTCACCCACCAGCCGAGCGCCACAGAACGGCGTGTCGTGGCCAATGAGATCGATGCAAACGGCGCGGAGAAACGTTTTTCGCTGCGCCTGCACATTGTGTCGTGACTGCAAAACCTAAGTAGAACACAAGGTTTAAACCCAGCTGACAGAAATTGAAAACTGAATAGAAACACGACCGGCATAGGTGAGACGGCGAGAGGTTTTCGTTTGGTTGTCGATGACTCCATGTATGTGGTTTCTGTTGGGGGAAAAAAAAAGATGTTGACATAACAGCAGAACATCTGCTGCGCTACGTATATTGTTCTAGGCATTGTCACACCCTCTGGAAATCTGTCACTGACTGGTCAGCTGAAGACTAAAATCTAAAATCGTAGCGGAAAGGAATTGAATGAAGAATTGGCTTCATTGTTCTCACTGAGAATTGCGGGCATCAATAGTTACGGCGTGGACGACAGCAGGGGTACACACAGTTAAAGGCAGGGAGCGGAGGAGGCCGTATACTTGTCACCGGCATCATAAGTCAAAGCTGACCACGGCCAAAGCGCAGGTTTCAACACCAGCATTGTTCTGGATCACAATGACCCCCTCGCAACCCTGACCTTACTGTACGTATACCGCGCGTCAACACAGCTGTGGGGGGCTGGGGGGGCTGGAAGGGGGCTGGAAGGGGGGGCTGGGGGGTCCGCACAGTACAGGAAAGGAACACGCAGCCCCAAACATAGCTCTCCCCTGCTGCCTGTCGCCGCGTCACTAACAGGCTCCCGCCCACGCCATCCTCTCTCCCACACACCAAGCACAACCACTCCTCGCTCCAGGTGGGAGCGGTGGCAACAGAGTGACTCCCCTCTACACTCCCCAGCCGGGCCCCTCCTCTCCTCCATGCCTGTCCCCTGGGCGTGACTCAGACAGGCATCTGAAAATCTGCCCACAAATCCCTAGCCTGTCAGAGAACCAGAAGCAGCCCAGAAGCCCAGACCTCCACTGCCAGACAAAGAACCAAAGAAGAAGAACCAGGAGCAGAGAGAGAGATTGGAATCGACAGCCAGCGGCCAGGCTGACGTTCAAAGAACGTTTCCGGACTTTTATCTCTGTATTGGTGATGTCAGCAGAGCCCTAAATGTCACAGCAGTCGTTTGACTGAGTTAGTGCGCGGGTTCAAGGCTGCTCTGAACTCTCTCACAGACAATAAAGAACACTTCGGGAAACTAAAGAAAAACCTTGACTGTTAAAAGGGTTAACCCCTGTTTTATATCCAGGTGAAGTAGTGCTTTTTCTCACCCATGATAATTATGGAAGGTCTTCAGATGCTGGGTAAGTCATATTTGGAATCTGTTTAAGCAGTTTTCATGTTGCCATGGAGAAGGTTTTATGATGTAAAAGGCTTAGATCGGTTGGGGATGTAGAGGAAAACATGCTTCAGTGGGTAAAATAGTTTTTACATTTTAAAACTTGGTCATTTTCTGTGATTTATTTGTGCTTGGCATTGTGACGGTATTGTGAATTATTTAACTGCTTAATTTTCATTGGCTTCCTATTGACGGACGAGATGTTGGGGATTAAAGCCCTTTGTGGCACAAAGTCTCATTTTCCTGCACTTAACTGCATATTTTTCAAAGAAACATTCTTAACACGGATCCATAAAAAGGGTACTGCTGTCCTAACACTCTCCACACTTCCAGACAGAAATATTCAAGCCCAATGGAACACAGAATGACTAAGAACCCCAAAGAGGGAGAGAGGGGAATGGAAAGATAGAAAACACACTATCCATTCTTCAACCCAAACTTTCTTGGTATCTCCTTAAAGAGGCCCACTGTGCTGTTAATGGATCTCTACATCATGAGCTCATCCCTGACCAAAATACTTGTCTGATAATACACACACACACCAACACACACACACCCACACACACACACCAACATGCACACATCGGCCTCTCACAGACTCACTAACCAAACTCTGTCACACAAGTTAACATTGTCCCTCTTGTTGCCATGACATCGCAGCAACATGATAACACAGAGCTGGAAGAAGGAAGTAACGCTTTGATCTCTGATGGGACTTTTTTGTTTTTATGGCCGACTGCTGTTGTAGAATGTTTCTATTTTGGGAAAGTTTTTACAAGGCCACAGTGGCAACCAGAAAAAAGGCCATTCTGACACAGTGAAAAAAATATATACGTTGTTACAATTATGATTTTTTGGACGATTATTTTAACTTCTTAAGTGTTTATTTGATTTGTCAACATAGTATGACAGAACGTTAGCTGAAAGCTCCAATGCTTCATTCTGTCGCCCCTGGTGTTTCACTCTGCCATCATTCTAGTTGACATGCCTGACTTAGCACTAGTCATTATCCCTGTGTTATGCCAGAGGCCATTTCCTGCTACACAGGATGCTGTCACCTCTTCAGACACGTGGAGTTCAGGGGTGATGGAGGCGAATCCTGCTGTGGAAACAATCAAAGGAAATCAGTATGTTAGGGCACTTATGTGCAGAGGGCACAGCCAGATGGTTACAGCCAATCTACTATATTGGATAGTGTATTTATCTAAAAACAGTTATCAGAGAACACCTGTTTGTACCCGTACCTGTATGAAATGTATAAAAATGTATAAGGTTACAGATGATTTGAGCCATACTTCCTCTTCCATTGTAGCTCTTCTGGTCTCCATGGAGACGGTGCTGGGATGTCCCGATGGATTAGAATGGCAACCAAGTACCGGAGAATGCATTGGTATGAGTATCTCTGATTTTAAGTCTAGGATTGTTGTTCTACTAAGATGTTCTCTCAGAAGTTCCTTTTTAGGTTCAGTCCTTATTCTACCCTGCTTTTTTATTTCATAAACGGTGCTTAATCGATATTTATTGGATGCGTGTCCTGAAAACGCTCAATTTAATCCATCTTTTTTTATTTACTTATTCGTGACTTATTTACTTATTCGTTCATCTCTCTTATGATTGATTCATCATTAACTCTGACTTTATTTGCTTGGTGTTTTCCACCAGACGTTGATGACTGTGATGACTCTAAAGAACCTCTTTACTGTGGTGAAAATGCTCAGTGCATTAACACCCATGGCAGTTTTTACTGTCGGTGTCACCTTGGATTCACTCCCCAAGACAGGAACTTTAACGCCTCGGAGCATGTAAAATGTCAAGGTAAAGCAAATGTTTATTGCGGTGATAATTCACATCATTATGCTAGAGCAGGGGTGGCCAGTCCTGAAGGTTTTAGATGTTTCCCTGCTCCAGCACACCTGATTCTAATGATTGGGTCAATATCAAGCTCTATGGAAGCCTCATAATTAGAATCAGGTGTGCTGGAGCAGGGAAACATCTAAAACCTTCAGGACGGTGGCTCTCGAGGACCAGGGTTGGCCACCCCTGTGCTAGAGGAAATGTTCCTTTTCC
Source organism: Neosalanx taihuensis (assembly GCA_030340665.1). Taxonomy (NCBI): domain Eukaryota; kingdom Metazoa; phylum Chordata; class Actinopteri; order Osmeriformes; family Salangidae; genus Neosalanx; species Neosalanx taihuensis. Next base: position 12,785,994 of record CM059298.1, read on the forward strand.
TAAAACTCTCAGGCAAACTCTATGAGAATTGTTCTACTGTAAAAAACTCACAATACTGCGTGATATGAATGCGTTATAATGCATTATATATTTTCCTTTGCCCCTTAAGATCTCAACGAGTGTGCCGAAAAAGAGGATCTTTGCGGTCCTTATTCAGTCTGCAACAATGCGATAGGCAACTATTTTTGCACGTGTGCCGTTGGATTTGTCCCTGATAACGGACAGGAGATCTTTAAGTACGGTCAAGGAGTCACATGTGTCGGTAAGTGGACAGATGCGCGCTCACTGCTGATGTCAGGAGCGAAACATTCAACAAGTGTGATCCGGATATCTGATGAATGCAAACACCTGTTTTTATTTCCTCACTCCCTCCCCCCACTCCCACAGACAGAAATGAATGTGAAGATGTTGACGTGTGTTGGCAGCACGCCGAGTGCATCAACACCCCTGGAAGTTACCGGTGCGTGTGCGAGCCTGGGTTTAGACTTCAGAACGACGGATCGTGCGAGGGTGAGATCTGTCACGTATCTACAGTGTGTTAAATCGACTGCAGATGTCTGCACGGTGCCCAAAGTGTTACCAAAGCAAGACTCAGGAGATGTTCTCAATGTTTTTTTTCTTCTTCTTCTGTCGCTTATCTGCAGAGGTGTGCGAGATAGATCCTTCACTCTGTGGAAATGGCACCTGTACCGCCACAGCTGACGGCCACAGATGCACCTGCCACAAGGGATTCACCAACTATGGCAACGACCAGTCCAGGTGCAAAGGTGAAATGATTCCCAAACTCACTTCCACCCGCCGTGTGCAAGGAGATAAGTTCACCCCACCCTGCGCTATGTCCTGGTCTAAATCCAACCTTGTCCTCCCACAGAGCTAAACTGTGAGTCATTCAACTCCGAGGATGACGATCTCAAGGTAGGAGCCACCGTCGCGAAATGTCACTGAAGGCGCCCCCAAAAAATCCTTCACGTTCTAAAGTCGTGTTCCCCTCGCTCCTCTCTTGTTCTCAGAGGCTCCCAGGTATACAGAACGCTGTGGTTCTGCTGAGGAACAGCTGTCTGGTGCTGAGTGAGACAGAAGGCCTGGCGGAGGCCCGGGGAGTGGACGGAGAGGCCCTGTTGGAGGTGAGATCCCGCCACGCATTCCTAACAGCACAGTACACAGGGAGGCCAATCTCATCATCTCCACCAGTGGACCATATATGGCAGGCTGTACTGGGATGGGGATGAGCGGGGAGACGAAATACAAATAACCCTGTGTACGTCGCCTCGGATGAAAGCATCCGCTCGTTAGAAATCTCATGCTATTTTGTGGCCCTACATAGACGCTCATGCCCCGTTATTTGTAACGGAAGCATCACCCTAACACTTGCTACCTGTGCAAAGCAGAATTCTTCTGTCTACTGCGGATTGTTATTTTCACTGTATATAGTTGAGGGACACCGCGACTAAACCCCTTTCAGGATGCGTTGTCGGGCCACGGTATTTGGTACAGTCGCCGTCGTTGTGAATCTGTCTCCTCGTTTCCCCTTCGCAACCGCCTCCTCCTTCCTTCCTCTCCTCCCCCTCCTCTCTGTGCGGGGGTTTAGGCTCTGCTGTCTGCGATAGATGGGCTCCTGCAAGGCGGGCCGCTTAACGATAACAGGAAAGTGACAGTCCTGCTGGAGTTAGCGGAGATCGCCGTGAAGCTGATCGGCCCCCTGATGAACAAACCCAGGACGAGTCGCTCCTACAGACACGTTGGTAAGAGAGCCAGCCAAACAGAAGAGCAATATTTATGTCGCCTCCGTACTTTCCTGTTCTCAAAGCAAGACGTAAACTGGGAAACTGTTTTGACTTCAAAGCCACCATACAGAAGCAGGATTTTCAAAGGGTCAGCTATGTTTTCTGTGGCCTTTTCCCCCCCTCGAAATTGTTGCGGCTTACCTTATCGTTCGATCTGCCAAGCGCGTCCTTATTGTGTACCGTGGGATCTAAATGTTATCACTTTGCAGAGGCGGAGCTATTGAAGAGAAGCGCAGATTTCCCACGGGGGTCCGTCTCCCTGTCCTCCAGGCACGCTCGTCTGAACAGCAGCTGGGAGACAGCCGCAGGAGACGCCTCATCCTACCCAGGTCACTCATTTACCTGGATATGGAACGTAGACAGCAGGGGATTTGAACCCGCAACCTTTTCACCTACGGTCATGTGCTCCACCGCTGAGATTAACCTGGCCCATCTTTAGCATTAGCCTCAAAGCTAAACGGCAAAGACTGTACTGACATCCTAGGGAATCAGATGGCTCAGCGGGTTAAGGCGTTGGCCTCATGAGCAAAAGGTTGTGAGTTTGAATCCCGGCTGTGGCTATGTGATGTTGTGTACTTGGCCAAGGCACTTCACCCTACTTGCCTCAGGGAGAATGTCCCTGTACTTACTGTGAGTCGCTTTGGATAAAAGTGTCTGCTAAATGAGTATTAAATAAAATAAATAAATCCTATGGAGAAAAAGACTGTGTGCTTCTACCGGGTGTTGACTAACCCCAAACTTTGTTCTGGTTCATTCTGCGAATGTCACAGGTTTTGCCACCATATCCCTCGTCACCTATAAGGGCCTGGAGACGTCCATACACACCTTCTTTAGCGAGGGGAAGGAATCTGAGGACCAAATGCAACTCATCTCCAAGGTGGTGACGGCCAGCGTTAGCAACACCAACACCACTCTGCTCGCAGAACCCGTCGTACTCACGTTCTACCATCAGCAGGTAGAACGAATAACAAAGCGTCCCCTTTCGCACCTGTCGTTTCCAGATTGTTCTAGCAGTGTTCTAACGTGCTGTGCCGTTGGCTCCTAGCCTGAGGATGGGTCCCGCAGCTGTGCGTATTGGGAGCCCAAGATAGACGGTGGCTCGTGGTCCGACCGAGGCTGCGTCGTGTTGGAGACCGGGGCGGACTTCACAGTATGCTCCTGCAGCCACCTCAGCAGCTTTGCTGTGCTCATGGCCCTCCATGAAGTAAAGGTGAGGACACACCTGCAGCTATGCACCTCCCCCAACAGAGGGCACACTAATGTTAGGGGGTCAGGTGGCTGAGCGGTTAGGGAACCAGGCTAGCTATCAGAATGTTAACGGTTCAATTCCAGGCCAGGTGCACAATGATGTTGTGTCTTTGGGCAAGGCACTTCACCCTAGTTGCCTCAGGGGGGAATGTCCCTGTTCTTACATTACATTTACATGTATTCATTTAGCAGACGCTTTTATCCAAAGCGACTTACAAGAGAGAGCTTCACTAAAGAGCATCGGTCACTGAGTTCTTGCATGATGTGTACGCCTTGGAGTCCGGTGGCTGAGTGGTTAGGGCGTCGGACTAGCGATCGAAAGGTCGCAAGTTCGATTCCCAGCTGAGGTAGCATGATGTTGTGTCCTTGGGCAAGGCACTTCACCCTACTTGCCTCAGGGGGAAACAAAGAGTGTTTGCTAACTCAGTGGTCCCCAACCCTGGTTCTCAGGGCCCACTGTCCTGCATGTTTTAGATGTTTTTTCAGAGCTAGATAACGACCCATCCATTTGAATCAGGTGTTTTGAAGCAGGGAAACATCTAAAACATGCAGGACAGTGGGCCCTGAGGACCAGGGTTGGGGACCACTGTGCTAACTGACTAAATGTAAATGTAATGTAAATGTAAATGAAGTTGAACGCCAACCCGATATCGAGATGTTCGATTTCTAACAGGTTTGTCTGTCTTTTCATCTGTCCGTGGTTCCTCATGGGAACAGGACGAGTTCCAGCTGCAGGTGATCACCTGGGTGGGCCTGTCCCTCTCTCTGGTGTGCCTGTTCCTCTGCATCCTCACCTTCGCCCTGTTCCGCTCCATCCAGAGCACGCGCAACACCATCCACCTCCACCTCTGCGTCAGCCTCTTCATCGCCGACTTCGTCTTCCTCGCCGGCATCACCCGCACAGAGAACCCGGTAACTAATGACACGATCTTCGAGTTGCGTCGTGTATATACTGTGTACATACCCCCCCCTCCCCCTGTACTACATATACCCATTCTTCTTTACAGTCTCTTACTGTAGTTATACCCCCCTCCCCCCCATTTGTACAGTTAGTGCCCACTTTTACTTTTATCTTATTTGTATTTTACATTGTATTTTTTATTGTTTTACCCTTATTATTATGGGACATATATGTTCTATGTTTGCTCTTTCCTGCCAAAGTAAATTCTGTGTTTGTATATCTTGCATAGCGAATAAAATAGATTCTGATTCTCTAAATTCTTGCTCCCCCTTCAGGTTGGCTGTGGTATCGTCGCAGGGCTGCTGCACTATTTCTTCCTGGCAGCGTTTTGCTGGATGTGCCTGGAGGGGGTCCAGCTCTTCAGGATGGTGGTTCTGGTCTTCAACACCACCATCAAGCCGCTCTACATGATGGCAGGGGGCTATGGGGCACCGGCCGCCATCGTCATCCTGTCTGCCATCGTCAATCCTAAAGGATATGGCACAGAGCGCTAGTAAGTGGCCACAGTCTTCTAGACTCTCAGTCTCAATGAAAAGGAATGTCATTAAAGTCCTTAAGGTCAGAGTTAAATTGGCATCATCTCATCTCAATTGTATCAGACTATATCCCAATGTAGGGATTGCATGTGGTTTACAGATAGTGATTCGTGAATGTGTATGGGTGGGTCAGATGGCTCAATGGTTAAGGTGTTGGCCTCATGATCGGAAGATTTTTTTGGTAATTTTTAGTCGTACTTTTTTCTGTACACTGGGGACAAATCTGTTGTCACAATGTCCAATTAGCCTAGCACATGCACGTCTTTAACGGTGGGAGGAAGCCGGAGTGCCCAGAGAGAACCCACGGTAACACGGGGAGGACATGCAGACTCCACCCAGAGAGATCATGGTCGAACCCGAGATTCGAACTCATGACCTCCTTGCTGGGAGGCGAGAGCACTAACCGCTCTGCCACCGTGCCCCCCCTCATGATCGGAAGATTGTGAGATCGAGCTCTGGCTATATGACGTTGTGTTCTTGGGCGAGGCACTTCACCCTACTTTCCTCAGGGAAAATGTCCCTGAATTTACTGTAAGTCGCTTTGGATAAAAGTGTCTGCTGAATGAATAAATATAAATGTATTGCGTGTTTTTTAGCTGTTGGCTCAGTCTGGAGGATAATTTCATTTGGAGTTTCTTTGGCCCTGTCTGTGTCATCATCATGGTGAGTACGAGCGGAGCATAGATCAAAGAAAACTACATTTTATCTACAGATCAACATGATCCACCTCCTCGCCTGACAGGAACCTTGTTTTTTTTCCTCTAGGTGAACGTTTTCTTTTTCCTCATCACCGTGTGGAAGCTGGCCCAAAAGTTCTCTAGCCTCAACCCTGACCTTGACAACATACGCAAGATCAAGTGAGCCCACCAGACCACCGGCCAGAAACAGAAACCCCTGGGTTAAACCTGAAGTTACCTCGTTAACGTTACCTCGTTAACGTTACCTTGTTAATGTTACCTCGTTAACGTTACCTCGTTAACGTTACCTCGTTAACATTATCTTGTTAATTCTTGATTGGTAGTACAGGCCCCAGACTAGCAATTGGATGGCCAAATGTGTTTAGGATCTCAACGTGTGTTCTTTGACTCTCTCTGCAGGGCGTTCACTGTTACTGCAGTGGCTCAGCTGTGTGTGCTGGGAACCATGTGGATCTTTGGCTGTTTCCAGTTCGACCAGGGAACTCTGGCCATGTCCTATCTGTTCACCATCCTAAACAGCCTCCAGGGGGCGTTGATCTTTGTCATGCACTGCCTGCTCTCCAAACCGGTGGGTCACACATATTGTTTTTTTCACTCAGAATCACCAAAAGTGGATTCTCAAGTGTACATTAGAAATACTACGTCTCATTTTATACTCTTTCTTTTGGGGGGCGTTTTGCTTTTTGTAGGTGAGAGAGGAGTACAGCAGAATCCTGTCCAGAGTCTGGGCACCGGAAAAGAAAAAGTACTCTGAGTTCAGTTCCAACCAAACAAGCAAATCTCAGGTTTGTGAGAAAGTTGTAGTCGTCCTTTTCAATGTCACCACTTTCATTATATTGTCATTCATATAAAGCAACACAACCAAATGAAATAAATACTGCATTATGTTCCCTAGTTTTAGACCACTCATATGAAAGTACAGCAAAGGTATCCATGAAATACAATTACCATTACATACCTATTAAATTGACCGGGCATTTTGTGGAGCCAAGTGCTTTCAGTGGTTTTACTGCGAAATGGAAACATTTCCCTCCCGAGGCCTGTTGAATAAATCAGACCATTAATTTAAACCAATGAGTTACGTGTGACTCGGCCCCGGATAAGCGGAAGATAATGGATGGATGGATGGAGTTACGTGTGGGCAGTGAATAGAACTAGAGCAGAGATGGAGTTTGTTTAGTCCTTCCGCTGCCAATGAGAAGAATGAGATGAGACTTTTTGATCCATTTACAACCACAAATGTGTACTGCCAAGTATCTGTGAAGTACTCCAGAGATGAGTATTTGAAAGAAAGTTAAGTTACAACAACATTTATATGGATTCCTGACTCGTCCTCTGTTTCTCTAGAGCTCCAAGAACACCAGAGAGTCTCACATTTGACCAAACCATTAACAATCAAGGATCTTCCCATGCTGTCGGCCTCTGGAAACCCTGTCCAGCATAAGGATGGATAAGGAGTCGGCCATGTTGTTAATAGCACGTACTGTAAATACTGAGCTGGTCTAAAGCATTTAGAGGACAGATTTAGAAGGTTATTTATTGTATGTCGTGTTGTAGTATTTTGTGTGGTCGTACAATAAACAGTTCTGATAGATTTCAAACTGGGTTAGGCAAATCTCAGTTTCATATACTGGTTTAGTTATCTTTTTTTTCAGTTTAATCCAGGTACTTTATCTCATTTTTTGAAGACGATCAATAAGAAAACCGTCAACGACAAAACGATCAAATGTATGTCATGTCAATTATGTATTTATATGTTGTTGTTTTTTTTATAAAAAAGATAGCAAGGTGCATTTGAAAGGTAAATTGTGCAGTATTGTTATTATTCTGTGATATAGTTTAATCTGATGATTAGCTGCAATGCCCCTCCTTAACCTGGAGCTGAACCGCAAATAAGCTTTTTCTTCCAGCTTTCTTTTAATAATACCTTATTAAATTCAACAGCCATATGGATTGTAATATTCATAACATTGTGATGTACAAAACAACATGCTTTTTATCATGTATTTTGTATACAAATGAAAGACATGTCTTATCTGAAGTGCCGAAGTCTGATTTAAACTATTCCTATCATCCGTGTCATTTAAGAAATGCAAACAGGAAACGTCAGTGCAATCCAGCGGTGACAGTTGGCCTTGTGTTTGTGAAAGTGTTTTCCTGTTAGTATCAATCAGTTTAGTCTGGCTCAAATCTTGTGTGATGAAGCAGGAAAACAAAGAGGTACCGTCAGGAATGGCAGCCAGTCTTAAACACATGGGATACATGTTTCGTAGATCCATCTATTCTAGAAATCAAAAAGTTTCCCAGCAGTGCTGAAACTAGCAGGGTACACATCTGGAGAATGGAAACATCCAACTTTTTTAAGCGTCCTAAACCTACTTTGGAATCAGTGGAATTACAATCCTGAAGAAGATCATGTGTGGTTTATTTTATCAATAAATAGTTGGAAAAGTGTTACATGAACTGGGAAATGTTTAATTTTCTAAACAAAATTATGAATCTATGAACACCTTGAACAGATGTTTTATTTAGAATTAATTATTTAGATATGCTATTTTAGCCTAATTCAACTACCAATCCAATCTGATTTAAGTCATTTAATAGTCTATAAGTTTATTAAAAATCATGCGTATTGCTATTTCCCAATGCACATTCACGCGCTGGCTAGTAGCCGCAGCACGGCAGCGCAGGGCGGGACGAAACGGATTGTGTCTAACATCGTCCAATAGAATCGAGCGGGGAGTTTGATGGGCGTCTGCGCTAGCCAATAGATGAGCTCCCTGAGACGTGTGGTGGATTTTCGTATTGGTCACATTGCAATAACATAAAACATGGAGTAGAAAGAAGAGTCAAATGCGGTTTCACTCATTATTATATATAACATTTTATCAGTTTTAATAGCGATTTTGATCATCTTTTAAAAAACAAATCTCGATCTTGGTTCCGCGTCAACAGCCATACGACGATGTGGTGAATGAGATCGATGATGAAGTAACAATTCGCGTTTAATACAACTAAACAGTGTTGCAAACTACAGTTAATATTATACAAATTATTAAAATAAGATACGGTTTTACTTGGCTGGCTGTTGGATCCCGTCCAGGACCATAGTTTAGTGAAACCCAACAAACGTATCCCCGATTGCCTCCGCAGGGTTTGTAGGTGAAAGGTTAAAAACATCCCTCTAAGTCTTCAGCTGTTTAATCGTGTAGCCTGCGATCATACTATAGGTAAGTGTAATCTATCATTTACTTTTCAAATCACGTACAATTTGCCAATACTCAATGGATCGATTATTTAGTAACTGTTGTCTGTTCTATCACGATCAACCTTATAGTTGTGACAGAAGAAGATACTCCAACAGTGAATTTGCTTAAGAAGTGAGTATACTGTATATACAACAATCTGTGTATGTACCAACACCCTTGATTACACAATTTATCTCTGACCGCATCTCCCACCCTATCTCTCCTCCTCAACATCCTTTCTATTGCAAGAATGCACAATGTGGCAAGTGCCTCCCTCACTGTGGGGTCCCTGGGTGTGATGCGCCTCCTGGGGCTGCCCTGGTCCTGGAGCCTGGCCGCCAGCTTTGGAGTCTACCTGGGCGTAGGCGGATGGAAGTACTTCTACATAGCAGTACGGACCGTCAAACGAGACCTCAAGTGAGTTTTGGCGCTACTTTAATAAGCTGCCATCCTTACCTCCACTGACTGTGCCGTAGAATGTCGACTAAGTCCTCGTTTACGATGTCTCCCTCAAAATTCTCAGTGGCCTCTATGTGCTCTTGCAAGTCAAGTTGGCCCTGTGGCGCCACCTTCGTCTCCGGAGCAACATCCCCTCCATCTTTGCCCAGACGGTGAAGCTCCACCCCCACAAACCAGCTCTGGTGTACGAGGCCACCGGGGAGACGTGGACCTTCACTCAGCTGGACCAGCTGTCTAACTGCGTGGCCCAGTGGGCGCTGGCGCAGGGCTGGGCCTCCGGGGATGTGGTGGCCCTGTTCATGGAGAGCCGCCCCCTGCAGGTGGCCCTGTGGCTGGGCCTGGCCAAGGTCGGGGTGGAGGCGGCGCTGATCAACTTCAACCTGCGTCTCGACTCCCTCGTGCACTGCGTCGGGGTGTCCGGGTCGCGGGGGATCGTCTTTGGGGCGGAGCTCGCTGACGGTAAGTGTGTGTGTGTGTATGGGGGGTGGGGTGTTTGGCAATGGAGGGAGAGGGATTTTAGATAGGGAAATGGAGGAAGAGGTGGGATTTCAGAGAGGGAAGTGGAGGAAAGGGTGGGATTTCAGAGAGGGAAGTGGAGGAAGAGGTGGGATTTCAGAGAGGGAAGTGGAGGAAGAGGTGGGATTTCAGAGAGGGAAGTGGAGGAAGAGGTGGGATTTCAGAGAGGGAAGTGGAGGAAGAGGTGGGATTTCAGAGAGGGAAGTGGAGGAAGAGGTGGGATTTCAGAGAGGGAAGTGGAGGAAGAGGTGTGATTTCAGAGAGGGAAGTGGAGGAAGAGGTGGGATTTCAGAGAGGGAAGTGGAGGAAGAGGTGGGATTTCAACGTTCTGTGTTGTCCGCGTCACTGTGAAGGCTCATTGGATCTCTCCCGTTCTCCCGTCAGCTGTGCTGGAGGTGAATTCTTCCCTGAGCCAGTCCATGGTACGATTCTGCACTGGAGAGCTCAGTCCAGATCTCCTAGCCTCTCTGGGAGCCCAGCCTCTGGACCCCATCTTGGCATCGGCCTCAAGACATCCGCCTCCCCCGTCCTACCCTCAGAAAGGCTTCAATGGTTGGTACCCATCCATGTGTGACTAAACGTACAGTTCATGAAGAGCTTGTCATAAGCAACAGCCTGTTATTTATGTTGGAAGTTTTAACCACACAGTTTATGGAAGTACAATGTCAGTATAGCCTAGATACGCCCAGTCCAGATATGGCTGACAGTCTGGTTATATTATCTGGTCTCAGTGAGTAGCTTGTGGCTCCGGGCCCAATGAGCTCTGAAGCCAAGGTGGAGCTTGGATTTCTGCTCTATATTTTACCATTGCTTCACTGGATATCTAATATCTCATATCAAAGTGTATTTTTAAAGAACGTGTGTGTGTTTGAGAGGGAGAGAGAGCAAGACATTTATTGATTTAGCAGACATTTACATGTATTCATTTAGCAGACATTTACATGTATTCATTTAGCAGACATTTACATGTATTCATTTAGCAGACATTTACATTTATTCATTTAGCAGACATTTACATTTATTCATTTAGCAGACGCTTTCATCCAAAGCGACTTTCAAGTGAGAGCTTTACAAAAGAGCCTCAGTTACTGATCGCAGGTAGCCAGAACATGAAGCATACACTGTGGGAAACCAAACATGCTCCAAAGGGAAGAGCCACAAAAGCAGATACATTAAAGCGACAGCCAGTGAAGCAGTGAATGAATTACAAAAAGTCATTTTTCCTGCAAAGAACCCGTTGATACCTGTAGTGAACACAAATACGCTGTACGAAGTCATGAAAGGTTCTTCCACATGTTGTTCTTACGCAAGTGGTAAGAGAATGGGACCCCAGAGAGACAAGCTCAGGTAAACATGAAGCAAGTTTTCCACTCAGTGTAGTATGTGCCCAGAAGCTCCAGTCTAACCAGAACAGGTACTGCAGCTCCATCGGGATAAAGTCACCTTGTGTTTCCGTGGTCCCCCCTCCCCCCCTATTTTGCTCATTTGCTCCAACCCCACTCGTCCTCCATCTTTGTCCTTGCAGATCGCCTGTTCTATATATACACCTCTGGTACCACAGGGCTCCCTAAAGCTGCCATTGTGGTCCACAGCCGGTGAGTTTGCCACCAGCCTGGCTTCTGAATCAAATCGACATTTATCTGCGCTGCGCTTTTTTTTTTTTTTTTACAAGCGATGTCACAGAGGGCTTCACACAAGCCTGTAGAACTGCCTGCCAGGCAACATTCCAGGTGGGAGACACACTCTGGCTCTGTGGCAGTCTGGTCCATGTGTTTGGCTCTCTTGTCTCTCCTCACATCAGGTATTACCGCATCGCTGCTTTCGGATACTACGCCTTCCGCATGCGTGCTGATGACATCATCTACGACTGCCTCCCCCTCTACCACTCAGCAGGTAAATTAGACGCAGGGCCGGTTGGGTCGGATATTATGACGATGAGGAACTTTCCACGATCTGCGCTGACTGTGCACGTTTGTACGTCCCTTTGAATAAATGCGTCTGATGAAAGAGGAAATACTATTAGTACATATCAATATTATACAATTATACTTCAAAAAGTATTATTTATTTTAATTTTTTAATATTTTACAAGTATTTATTTTTAAAGAATTATGGGACACTGTGTCTAGACGAGTGGTTCTCAACCCTGGTCCTCAGGGCCCACTGTCCTGCATGTTTTAGATGTTTCCCTGCTCAGACACACCTGATTCTAATGAATTGTCATTATCAGGCTTCTGCTGAGCTTCGTAATGACTCATTAATTTGAATCAGGTGTGTTGGAGCAGGGAAACATCTAAAACATGCAGGACAGTGGGCCCTGAGGACCAGGGTTGAGAACCACTGTTCTAGACTCCCCCTTTCTATGCCTGCCTGTGTCTGCTTGACGGTGTCACTGTTTGTCCTTGTCTGTCCTGCACAGGGAACATCATGGGAGTAGGGCAGTGTCTCATCAATGGCCTCACCGTGGTGGTGAAGAAGAAGTTCTCCGCCAGCCGATTCTGGGACGATTGCATCAAGTACAATTGCACTGTGGGTGATATGACGGTGCCATTCAGAGCGTTAGGATCCTTCAGCAAAGCCCCTGGCTGAATCGGGTCTCTCTTATGCCGTCACGACCCTGCAGGTGGTGCAGTACATCGGCGAGATCTGTCGCTACCTCCTGTTCCAGCCCGCAAGCCCGTCTGAGAAAGGTCACCGGGTCCGTCTGGCGGTGGGGAACGGCCTCCGCCCCAACGTCTGGGAAGCTTTCACCAAGCGCTTCGGCATCGCCCAGATCGGGGAGTTCTACGGAGCGACCGAATGCAACTGCAGCATTGCCAACATGGACGGCAAGGTCAGGGGGGTCACGAGGTGGGAGTTCCAAAACTTTTCAGCTCTGAGCCTGCTGTGTGTTTTAGCTGTGCGATCCGCTCTGCAGGTGGGGGCGTGCGGCTTCAACAGCCGCATCCTGCCCAACGTCTATCCCATCCGCCTGGTGAAGGTGGAGGAGGAGACCAGGGAACTGGTGAGGGACAGCACCGGGCTGTGCGTGCCCTGTCGCCCTGGTAAGAATCCCATTGGATAAACAGATGACTAAGCCAATCAGCATCCAGGCCCTGTCCCTGTCCAACCCCTCTGGTCCTCCCCAGGTGAACCAGGGCTGCTGGTGGGGCGGATCAACCAGCAGGATCCGCTGCGGCGCTTCGATGGCTACGCCAGCCAAGACGCCACCAGGAAGAAGATCGCACACAATGTCTTCAAGAAGAACGATTCTGCGTATCTGTCAGGTGGGGGGGGGGCTCGATGTTGTAGTATCTTCCCAACTAACAGTCCCTGCCTCCCCCTCCAGTTAGAGCCGTCTAGAGCATGGGTGTCCAATCCTGGTCCTTGAGGGCCGCTGTCCTGATGGTTTTATTTGTTTTCCTGCTCCAACACACCTGATTCTAATGAATGGATCATTACGAGGCTTCCACTGAGCTTGATAATGACTCATTCCTTAGAATCAGGTGTGCTGGAGCAGGGAAACATCTAAAACCGTCAGGACAGCGACCCTCGAAGACCAGGATTGAACACCTATGGTCTAGAGCAGTGGTCTCAAACTCATGACATCGAGGGCCAAGTGGGTGCAGGTTTTCATATCAACCAAGCACTACACCAGCTGATTTAATTAACAAGTTATCTACTTAGTGAAATCAGTTGGAGTAGAGCTTGGTTGACACGAAAACCTGCACCCACTTGGCCCTCGATGGCACGAGTTTGAGACCCCTGGTCTAGAGCTTTGTATGACGGCACGTCTATCGGCCACCCCTCACCTCCTCTCTTTTGCCCTCCACTTGGCCGTGACCAGGTGACGTTCTTGTGATGGACGAGCTTGGATACATGTACTTCCGGGACCGGAGCGGGGACACGTTTCGTTGGCGGGGGGAGAACGTCTCCACCACGGAGGTGGAGGGCACTCTGAGCACCTTGCTGGGCCAGGCAGATGTGGCCGTGTACGGGGTGGAAATACCAGGTTAGACCAGCCTCACCCGCCCCCCATGGAACACTGACCCCGACCTGAGCTCTGAGGTAGAGGGATGATCTCTGTGTGTGTCTGTCTGTGTGTGTGTGTCTGTGTGTGTGTGTCTGTGTGTGTCTCCTGCTCAGGTGTGGAGGGAAAGGCAGGGATGGCTGCTATTGCTGACACGACAGGAAGTTTCGACTGTGCTGTTTTCCTGCGAGGGGTTCAGCAGGCGCTGCCCCCTTACGCTCGTCCTGTCTTCCTGAGAATCTCCCCACATGTAGACATGACAGGTCAGCTAACCCCATGGCCCCCTCCCCTCCCCCCTCTGTGCCCTCTGGTATTCTATTTACCGTCCGTTCTATTCTATTTCCCGTCCGTTCTATTCTATTTCCCGTCCGTTCTATTCTATTTCCCATCTGTCCTATTCTATTTCCCATCTGTCCTATTCAATTTCCCATCTGTTCTATTTCCCATCTATTCTATTCTATTTCCCATCTGTTCTATTCTATTTCCCATCCATTATATTCTATTTCCCATCCATTATATTCTATTTCCCATCTATTCTATTTCCCATCTATTCTATTTCCCATCTGTTCTATTCTATTTCCCATCCATTATATTCTATTTCCCATCCATTATATTCTATTTCCCATCTGTCCTATTCTATTTCCCATCCATTATATTCTATTTCCCATCTATTCTATTCTATTTCCCATCTGTCCTATTCTATTTCCCATCCATTCTCCGTGTGTCTGCTTCCCTCCTCCAGGTACCTTCAAGATCCAGAAGACACGGCTGCAGAGGGAAGGATACGACCCGCGCTTCTCGACCGACCGGATCTACTTTCTAAACTCTAGGGCGGGGCATTACGAGGCTGTGACGGAGGCACTGCACAGCGCCATAGTCGAGGGTCAGATGTTTCTATGAAAGGGGAGTGGAGAGGCCCTGAAGAAGGGGGGGGGGGCTCTGCTGAACACATACTGTAGAAACACAGGTGACAAACTCCTCAGTCCCTGAGGGCCCCGCTGTCCTGACCGTTCTAGATGTTTCCCTGCTCCAGCACACCGCCGCAAAACTTGATAACGACCCTTCATTAGGATCAGGTGTGCAGGCATCTAAAACCTTCAGGACAGCGGGCCCTCGAGGACCAGGGAGTTTGACACCCCTGCTGTAGAAAGAAGAGGCAGAGTGATCGGATGAGCTTCTCATCCTCTCTACACCAGCTACTTACACCTGAAACCTCCAGGGCTTTATAGATGGACTGGCTACTGACTCATCAATAGTCTCCATGAAGTACTGTTACAATTGTTACAACACTGTATGAATAATACCCCAGTTTATCGAGAGAAGGAGTTTTACCTTGTTATTTTCATTTTTTTTTCATTTCTCAGTCAGCCAAATGAACACCGCTAAGCCTTGGAGCTGCAATGCACTTAAAGTTTGGATTCTGTGGGTCTAACTTGAAACGGTTCTGCTGTTACAAAGAGGATATCTTCTTATTAGAAGGCAAAGTAGGAGGCACCTTAGGTTAGTCCATGAACAAACTCCATTACAGGAAAATGTCTCCGACCATGTTTCTATAAGCACAGTGCGGTTAAAAAGAATGTGTGCAGATTTCGGAAATACTTGAGTGTCCTTGTTTGAGTGAGTTACTGTGTTAGGGAGATTGTGAGGGTTGGGAATCGACCTGCAACGCCCATATTTCCCACAACGCTAAATATTTTTGATTGCAAGATTGCATAAAACTAAATCTACTCTTTATCCTGTTTGAAGTATTGGCTGATTTGTTCTAGAACATGGGCGAAGCTAGTTCTGGCAACGACACTCGGGCTGCCCGCGTCATCACTCAGTCATCAAGTACATATCATCATTCATTCACATAACTCTTCATACACTCAGCATACACTTCACTCATTCAGTACACTATTACTCATCACACACCGCAGTTCACGTACAGTAACAGTTCAAGCACACAGGTAGCGCAAACAATCAATCATGAACACACCTGACCTGGCTAGTGCAAGCCCATTGGGGCTCCGCCCGGTAAGACTGCCTTAAAAGGCTGCGCGGATATCCAACACTCACTCAGAACGGTTAGGATCATTACTGTTGACAGGATCGTTGCGGGCGGTTCTGTGTTGCTATCGTGTGGGGGTCGTCATTACTACCGTGTTTTGTTCTTGTTGCTGAGGTATTGGCCCAATACTATTGGGTTTGTTACTTCGGCTGTGTTTCATGGTTGCATCGGGGCTTGCCATGGACAATCCCTCGGGATCTGCAGTGGAGTGTTCTGTAACTATGCTAGCAGCCAGGTTCCAGAGTAAGGTCTATCGAATTGCTGACTGCTCATACGGACAGGGTGCTTACCTTAGCGGATGCAACTTTAGGGAACTTGTTTTTCATGGAGTACGGCGAGCGTTTCTTTCTGCTAATCCAGCCGCCCCGGTGGGGACAACCAAAGACCGAAAAGGCCCGAGTTCCGGCGGGACGCAGTGTTTCGAAGCTGCTGGATGTTAGGACTTCATGGCAGAAGAATTGGGCACCGCTCCCGTTTCCCGCTGCAACATTTCCGCCCTTCTGCGTGGCCAAATCCTCACAGGTACGGATGCAGATAAGACTTCTATTTTGCTGTGCTCCTCCAACTTGGTCGGTCGCGGGGACCCGTGCATGTTCCTCTCTAAGACAATGAACCCCGGATGCCGACCTTGACTCTTGCCGAGTTCTGCGTGGCTTCAGTATACCGTGACACGCTCCGCTTGCCCAGATCAACGTGTGGAGCTGGATGGACGTCTGGCTCCGAGTTCCGTTTCACCATGCGGTGTGGCGGGACGTCGTTTGGAGTTTACTAAACTGTTTCTGCTACGGAAGCGTTGTCTTTGCACAATTTCAGATTAGGAGTTCATTGCCATGCAGTTGCAGGCAGGATGGTGAGCGCAGAGACTGTATACTGAAGCTAAATAGGTAGCTACAAAGCTAGACCTGCAGGTAAACCTATAGGCGGCGTTTACGTCTGCTTTCTCGAATGTTGATTGCAACCAGCATTGTTAGCATTAAGGTGTTCCTGTCTACGCATTAACTGTTGCGTTTGTTTTGATTTATTGCAAGTGGTCGCACGTATTGAGCTATGAACAGGACGTGGAACCGACGATCCGGTGCCATTTCTTAGCATTCACTTGCCACATTCAGGCTGATGATGACGTCATAGAGTCGGTTCTAGTGTTGTTACCTGCGCTCTGGAATCGTTCGACAGTTGGTTAGGTGGCAAGGTAAAATGTGTTCATTGTCCGCCCTATAGATGGATCTTTATTGTCATTGTCACAAGGTAAAACGAAATTGTAAGGAATGTTGAACGTATTTGCGGGTGTTTGGTGGTATTAAAGTGATGTGGCAACAAATGTACAGCTGTATTGTTCGAAATATTACAGTATTTTATTGAATTCACATAATCGTATATACGGTAGCGCACATGATGCTATGTGCTAAATGAACGGATGGGGCAAATAACAAATGATGCAGTCGTACGTTTACAGATGGTGCATGTAAATATAGGGTGGCAAAGTAACAATAGTGATATGCAGATGGTGAAAAAATAGGGTGGCAGGGGTTATAAGTTTCATATATATAAGTTTTATATATTTATATGGTGTGGGGTATAGGTTATATATATTGTGTTAGCCTGGTTAAATCTGTTCTGTTATAATGAATGGCGTTCTTTTGTGTAGTTGGGCCTTTAAAGGAAGCTGGGAAGTGGGAGGCGCGCATGCTTGAGTTTTGGGGTAAAGGCGCATGCGAGGGGGATTGAGCAGGAGTTTGTTGAAGAAGGTTGTTAGAAGTCGGACTGTTGTTGAAGTGCTAATAAAGCGTGAGTTGTGGCTAGACCGACAGCTCAGGTGGTGTTCATTAATAAAGTAATAAAGCGAGCTCGGGAGTATTACAAGCTTGGGTGTTTTAACCGCTATGTGTCGTGGTCTATCATGTTGTTCTGCTCGGTGGCCGATGCTCTGTTATGGTGCTCTCTTTTGTCAATTGCGTAGGATGACAGTCTGCAGGATAATATCGGAGCGCGTCCGTGGTATCCTGAGGAGGATGGCTTCAGACGCCGTTTCAATGGGTAACTGCGACCTGCTTCTGACCGGGGCATTTCAATTGCATGCGCGTCATAAGCCTAGGCAGAACACTCGTTTCCCATCTGTCGAACATAGCCAAGAGGTTACCTAATCTCACCAATGGTGTCCTGCTGGTCAGATTGGCTTCCTAGGGATCGTCGTGCATCTGTGGAACGGCATGGGTTTCTATCTGTCGGGTTTTGAGGGATATTACGGGGACTAATGGTTCACAAGTGGCAGCAGAGACGGCTTCCCTGGATCCAGAGTCTTTGCCACAGCGCTCCACGAGCTGTATCGCATTGTGGGGTTGTCTGCTTGTTTACTAGGACTGTGCAAGACTAGGCCCATGTGCCCCAGAAAGGTATGTAGTGTTGGTTGGGGAATACATGCGCAAGGGGATTGCCCCTCCACCTAAAAAAAAATCATATGACAGCGCATGGTTTCAATCATCAAGCTTCGTTCTGAATCTGGATTCAGTCCTATACATGTGAATTGTAGGTTAAATGATTGTGTCGTTGTTCGTGGTTCGAATCAGGAGCTGCATCGTCCAGCAGGTAAACACTGGTGTTGGGCATTCAATTTAACGTTCAGTGTTGGGTCCGTCTGCGAGCAGCCGCTTGGGAGCCCCCGTATACGCCTGCTGATGAAGGGGCTACTGAAGCAGCGTTCCGTGGCTAAGGATAAACGACTACCAATAACTCTACCCATTTTGCACTTATGGTGTCTAGTTTAAGACGAGGGTGCTTTGGGCTCTATGTTGACACACTCCTCGTGTCGGTGTTTCTCACAGCTTACTATGGGTTTTTGAGGTGCGGGGAATTCACCACCAGGTGCTACTTTCGATCCCTATCGTGACCTCTCCATGTCTGATGTTTTTATGTCTAATATATATTTACTGTGGTCCTTAAACATTCTAAAAGGGGCGCGCGTACGGCAGAAGAGTGCGGCAACTACCGGTTGGGCCTTTCCTTCCCTTTCGTTTTCCACCTCGGTGGATTGTCGAAGTTGGTGCTGTATGCACTCCCCTAAAAAAGGATGCATTGTACTATTAAACAGTGGGTGAAGAGAACAGGCACCGCTGGCAGACCCCTTACTGACGTTTCGCGGGTTTCAGGACAGAGGCTCCTGTCTGCCGTTTCTCCTTCCCCCCACTTGTGGCGTAGGTTCGGGCGCGGCTGCCTGTGGACACTTGTGTCTGCTCGCTGCCCGCGTTACGGATGCGCCATGCCGCTAAGCAAGCTGGGGAGTCTGGGTGCGGCAGCAGTCCTCTGCCTGTTGAGCGTTGCGCCGGCATCGCTTCCCGTCTTCTCTAAGAAAGGATGTTGCTAATTGCTCTGTATACGCTGCTTATGAAGGGGCTGAAGAAGCAGCGTCCTGATATTAAAGATAAACGGCTACCTATAACCTCGCATCTTGAACTAATAAGGCTGTATGTCTAGTTTAAGACGAGAGTGCCCTGGACGTACAGTGATACTCTTGAGTCTATGTTTCTCAAAGGTCTTAATGGGTGGGGAATTAACCAACAGGCATGCCACTATTGATCTTTGTTGGGACCTCATTATTCTGATATAGCTGGTCTAGCATCCAGCGACATGTTCACGTTGTCCTGTAACACTGCAACTGCTGCTGTTTCTACGGTACTCATATCGTGATTGCTCAATCTAATTGTGCATTTTGCCCACTTCTTCTATGTCACGGGACCTGCTATGTTGCTCCCGGGCGACGCCATCTGAGCCCCTGTCCATCACAGATGCAGTCAGGCCATGACGAGATCCTGGTTGGCACAAGGACTCCGCTCTGCACGCTCGCCGTGGATTGTTCCCGGAGCCGTCTACAGCTCGCTGATTCGGATTGGGGCGGCAGCTTCGGCATCATCCAGTGTGCCCACAGCCACGCTAAAAGCAACTGGGCATGTTTCTTCGGCAGCGTGCGAGTGCATGTACGCCCCAATGCAATGGACATAGTGGGAGTTTGGATGTGTATGTGCTATGAAAGAAGTGCGGCCATGCGGCTAAGTAATGAAGCATTGCATATTGGTGGTTGGGTTGGCTTTATTAACCCATAAAGGTAGAATATCTCTTTTGATTCTGGTTCGGACGTGGTGATCCGCAGACGTGCTCTGATGGTGGCTCCATCAGAATCCATAGGTCTGAATCAGGATATCTCCAGAGATGCCCTGTACTACAGGGAACGGCAAACGTCTGTCGACACATTGTTCGATCATTTACATTCGAGACATACCCCTCGCGTACATCCCGGGTCATCGACGGGTGCTAGAGGATGGCCTCTAGAGGTAGCAGTAGACCTGCCCCTTTGGATGAGAGGGTTACACATAATGGTAGGATATTTCTGTACGATCTCGACTCAGTTCTGGCGGTCCGCAGACGTGCTCTGATGCAGTAGGTTACGATCAGAAGCAGTGTTCGAGTCGAGATATCTGCAGAGATACCTCAGGATACGATGGGGAACGGTGGATGTCTGCCGACACATTTTGTAGTCCATTCTGATTTCATATAGTTACACTGGGTGCATACACAGCCTTGCGGACATCCTTGGGGTCACCGACGGGCGCTAGAGGTCGTGTTTCTAGAGGTAGCTGTAAACCTGCCCCGTATGGTTGAGAGGCTACCGGACCAATATGTAGTAGAATGTTTCCGTTAGATCTTGGGCTCGGCACTGGTGATTCGCAGACGTGCGTCTGATGCAGTAGCAACGATCAGAAGCCAGCGTGCGAGTCAGGATATCTGCGGAGATACCCTGGTACCGGCGGGGAACAGCAGACGCTCTGCTGACACATTGACTTCACACTAGATAACATATCTTTTGTGTTCCAGCACTTCAGCTGCCTTTGCGTACATCCATGGTGTGTCGCTGACGAGCGAGAGGGGCAGCTCCCTAGATATCAGCGATATCAGCCCAAGGTCGGATGAGAAGGGTACCGGGGAGATGGTCGGTGGATCTGGCTAGCCGCATGTTCACCTTCCGTCCAGCAATAGTCTGGACGGAGTGTGTTTTTGGGACGGTCAGGTGAACCGCACATCAGATGGTATGTAACACAAAAGTTATGCACACTTGGTTTAGTCATCGTTAATGCTAGCATGACCCAAGCATCCAGAAGAACACTTGTTTTTCGCCACTAGTACCAAGTGGGATGTCAAGGCTCAGGAGCAGTGGTGCTCCGCTTACACATAGTCTGGCGGAGTGGTCGTAGGTTTGGGGATTATATATCTATTGCTCCATGCCTCATGTCATATATGTGTGCACGTATGTGTCGCTCGAGGCGGTAGGGAGCGCTTCCCCTTAGACATTCCACTCCGCCAAAATCAAACATATTCCATGTATGGTTATCAATAAATATTCTTTATATCAATCATCACGTGAGTGTCTTGACTGAAATGGGCGAAGCTAGTTCTGGCAACGACACTCGGGCTGCCCGCGTCATCACTCAGTCATCAAGTACATATCATCATTCATTCACATAACTCTTCATACACTCAGCATACACTTCACTCATTCAGTACACTATTACTCATCACACACCGCAGTTCACGTACAGTAACAGTTCAAGCACACAGGTAGCGCAAACAATCAATCATGAACACACCTGACCTGGCTAGTGCAAGCCCATTGGGGCTCCGCCCGGTAAGACTGCCTTAAAAGGCTGCGCGGATATCCAACACTCACTCAGAACGGTTAGGATCATTACTGTTGCCTCCCACCACCATCCCCTTTCTCCCCCGGTCGTCTGTCTGTCTGAATTTATGCATATCTGTATGTCTGTCTGTCTGAATTTATGCATATCTGTATGTCTGTCTGTCTGAATTTATGCATATCTGTATGTCTGTCTGTCTGAATTTATGCATATCTGTATGTTTGTCTGTTTGAATTTATGTATATCTGTCTATCAGGGGGATTATATATCTATTGCTCCATGCCTCATGTCATATATGTGTGCACGTATGTGTCGCTCGAGGCGGTAGGGAGCGCTTCCCCTTAGACATTCCACTCCGCCAAAATCAAACATATTCCATGTATGGTTATCAATAAATATTCTTTATATCAATCATCACGTGAGTGTCTTGACTGAAATGATTATTGGCACAGTATTATGTGCCTTACTTTGGTGCTCATGGTTCTGAAGGTTTTTTTTGTCTTCATGCTGTCAGTGTCAGCCAAGAAGGTTGCTAGTTGGTAGCAGTTTCTTGCATTCATGCTGAAAATCTTACTTAAAATGGCTAAATTATTGTAACTGTTTCTCCTGTAGGGTAACATTGTTACGATGTCTGATTGTGAATAGTAATAATACACTTGCTCTGCCCTTCTGCAGTCTTTGGGTGTTAAGCAAAACAAATTATATTTTAAAGAGACAACCGTTTATTGATAAACAACCTTTCATTATTTAAAAGCAAGTTCTTACGAAGTTTATTAGATAATTTTTTTTTCTTCTTTTTTTTTTTTTTTACTTAATAAAGTACACACCAATCTTACACGAGTCAAGATTAATAAATAGATCATAATAATAAATGCTTCATTTAGCAGACGCTTTTATCCAAAGCGTCTTAACATGCAACAGGATAGACTTGACATGCTTTGTTCATAAATGACTTCTGATATTCAGCTGTAGGGAGTACACACTATGTTGGTTAGTATGGGAGTTAGTGCTTACATTTATTAAATGTAACATAAACAGAGTTAGTATGGTATGGTACGTATGGTAGGTAGTATAGGTCGACCCTATATGCAGTCAGTCTACTTCTCTACAGAAACAGACAGCCTCATTGGAAGGACTTTCAGAGGATGTTCCTTACAAGCAGAGCAGAAGTAAGGAAACGCCCGTGGTATGATGAGGTCAGAGAACGTGTAGAGGGGCGTCTTCACCCGGGGGTCGTAGAACGCCACCTTGCCCCTCTCCATGTCCAGCACGATCCTGATCACCTGCGGGTTCTCCTTCATGGTCAGGTCTTCCCAGGGGGCAGTGCAAGCCTTGTACTCGCCGTTGCGAAACCGGATCGTCCAAAATCCCTCGGACGGTGTCAGAACATGCTTGCCCTTCCTGTTAATGGAATCCCTGGCCACTCCTACCACCCAGTAGGTGTTGCCCTTCACCTGCACCTCCCAGCTGTGGCGGCCGGAGCGGAAGCATGTGGAGCCCAGGAGCTCGGCGCTGATGTCGAAGCGCTCAGGGTTGTCTGGGAGCTTGAAGATCTGGCTGCTGCACTGCACTGTCGTCAGGTCTTCTGACAGGACGAAGCATTTAGCTGCCGTGTTGGGGTCCAGGATCACAGGGGCTGGGGAGAGAGGGACGACACACAGACATGATTAGAAAACAAGAGGGAGGGAGGGAGGGAGGGAGGGAGGGAGGGAGGGAGGGAGGGAGGGAGGGAGGGAGGGAGGGAGGGAGGGAGGGAGATAGTGGGAGAGAAAAAGAGAAAGAGGGAGAGAGGGAGGGAGATAGTGGGAGAGAAAAAGAGAAAGAGGGAGAGAGAGAGAGAGATGATAGAACAGGAAGCAGGTAAGAATGATGGCGTCAGGCTCCTATGACTCACAGTAGGAAACGATGCTCTTCATGTTGTCCCAGATGTGAAACTTCAGGGAGCCCAGGTGCTTGGCCACGTCGATTAAGGCCCCGGAGATTTCCTGTGGATCTAGGGGCTTCCGCCAAGTTCTGGAAGGATATCAAGGGATTACAGTCATACGTCCATTAAAGGGTCTATGAGACTGGGTCTATTTTTTAAGCTACTTCTTGAATCTGACCCTGGGGGGGGGGTCAAACCTTTGACCCCTAACTGCACCTACCTCTTAATAGTATCCTTGTAGTTCTGGAAAAAGAAAGAGACGTTTTATAGACTTTTATCATTTCAGATGGATGTGTTTCTTGTTGTTGGTCTAATTCAGTCCTTGTTTTTACCTGCAGGAATTGTATGTCCGGCGATCTCATCTCCTGCTCCACGATCCGGATAGTGTTAGTGAGGGACGTGAGCTCGTTAGACATCTCTCCGAGCTTCATGTTGATCGCCTGACATTTCTGCTTCTCTTCAGCCTTGAGTTGCAGCAGTCGACTTGCCTCTTCGTCTCTGAGGAACTGGTGCAGAGCCTCAAATTCCATCTTGATCTGCCTCTCTGTGTTCTCTGCCTGCTTCTGTAATGGAACGAATAAAGTTCGGAAAGGGGTCAGAATCTAGTACAGGGGTGGGGAACCCTGGTCCTCGAGAGCCATAGTCCTGAAGGTTTTTGATGTTTCCCTACTCTAGCACACCTGAATCTAATGTATGGTCGTTATCAAGCTCTGTAGAAGCCTCATAATTAGAATCAGGTGTGCTGGAGCAGATAATCATCTAAAACCTTCAGGACTATGGCTCTCGAGGACCAGGGTTCCCTAGTACATGGACGTGCTGTTAATACTT
The DNA here is from genome assembly GCA_030340665.1 of Neosalanx taihuensis. Lineage (NCBI taxonomy): Eukaryota > Metazoa > Chordata > Actinopteri > Osmeriformes > Salangidae > Neosalanx > Neosalanx taihuensis. The sequence continues at coordinate 12,809,936 of CM059298.1, forward strand.
AGAATAAGGTGACAGTGCACTGCTGAAACTACTCCACCTTGATGTGCGCCGCTGTCTGGTCGCAGACAAGCTTAGCCATCTTGTAAAGCTTCAGTTTGTCCTTGAGCGGCTTCAGGGCGTTCTTGAGTTCTTCCTGCAACAGAATAGCAGCACATTAACACGTTAGCGAAGGGTCACTGCCGACGGCGGGGCCAGGATGTTGGCACGACTTGGAGCTTTCAACGGGCCAGCGCAGGGTCGCGTTGAGAAGACAGATGAGGCTCGTGCCATAGCAACAGAGGAGTATGGGTCATGTAATTTAGGGACTTGATTTAGAGCGGAGGGAATTCATAAAGACAACATGGCCAAGGGATTGGGATTGGTTGGTCTTTGCTTTGCTCATGATTTCAGAGAGGCTCCAGAAGGACAGGTGAGTATGGGAGGCATGTGGAGTGACACACACTTGAGAAACCCCTTGGGACTCAGGTTTCAGTGATCCCAGAGGCCCTCTGACCCACCCAAAATAAGAGTCTATTATTAGAGTCACAATTAAGTCTCCCAAAGGCGAGTCTAGAATATTCCCGTTAGATTGAATAAGACTTGGAGGAGTGCAAGGGTGCGCGGACTCAGTTTCAGTTAACATTTCGTGAAAAAGACCAATTGTATAGTCATCTCTATCTTGTAAAGATGAAGGGTGCTCCTAGAAAAATACAAGCCACAGGGAGTAGCAAAATCCCTGAATAAGAGTGAGTGCTGAATAAAACAACGTTAGTTGATCCACTTACAGCGCGTTCAAATTGTGATAGGACACACACTACGCTGACAAACATCCAAAGGAACTTAAGTACGCAATGTCAATCATGTCTAGTGTCATTTAATCAATTTTGTGCGTGGCATTTCCTCTCCTACCTTACAGTCAAACGCACCCTCCTCAACCGGGTAAAGGCGGTGGCCTTTATGTGCTGCCATTGTCTGGCACACGCCACAAGTAGGCTCCAGGTCTTCCAGGCAGAACCAAGTGAGCTTTTCCCCGTGCATCTTGCATGCCAGAGGGTCATCAGTCCTTCTGTACTCCCAGTACGATTCACAGGACTTCTCCAGCAGAGTATTCACTATGAGCTCATCCATGGAGGAACGACGCCTGCACAGAGGACAGCAGTGAGACTCCTTGCCCTCCTCAATGTCCCAGACGTCCTTCAGACAGGTTTTACAAAACTTATGGGTGCATGAGAGCAAAACGGGCTCCTTCAGAATGTTTCCACAAATGGGGCAGGAGAGTTTATCCTCGTGGAGATCCCGTCTGGTTGCCATGTTCCCTCTGAGGTGGTTACCAGCCGGGCAAGGTCAGATAAGGTTTCCCTGCTCCTCCCACCAATGCAGATTCACCACTTCCAAACATCCTTGTTGCTGCAAAGAGACCATTTATGGGATTCTACTGGGCTGTCTACTGAACGGAACAGGAGTTCAAGAGTTTGTTCTCAGCTGTGGATGGGGAGGATGTGGTGGTTGAAAATCATTTTCTGAACGAAAATGGGCAGGACAGGTGCTGTGACTCGACGACTGATGAATTCCTTTCATTTTGTGACATAGATCGATTGTTAAACAGGTAAAGAAGTAGGTGGGCAAGAAAAAGATGGTCCATTGAAGACACCAATAACAACAAAGTAGGCTTGTAGTGACAGTATTATTCAGTGGACAGAGCCTATTGCGTAGACAGGGTACAGAAATACCCCCCTGCTGACCCTTGGAATGTTCTCTCACACCAAGGTTAGAGGCCTTGATCTATTTCCAACATTTGTCCAATCACTTTCCTTGAGAGGTTATACAGTAAGAGATATGAAACGCTTCCATATTTGTGGTAAGGTGAATGTAGATCCGTTTTATAATGTACAGATCCTGTCAGATATTTTTAGGTAGGATTGTCTTAACGATTGTTTGCGAAATGAATCAATGTAAACGATCGTACGTTTTTCTACTCATTGGCCAGAGAACAGAGTCATGAATGGATGGAGCCCAGCACCTTAGTGTAACGGGTTAGCCCATGATTCAGTGTGCGCAGGGTTGTCCTGGGTTCAAATCCCGGTGAAGGGTACGATTCCCAACCAATGCATTGAACATGTGTATGTCAGATGGCTCAGCGGTTAAGGCGTCGGTCTCATGATAGGAAGGTTGTGAGTTTGAACCCCGGCTGTGGCTATGTGACGTTGTGTCCTTGGGCAAGGCACTTCACCCTGCTTGCCTCAGGGAGAATGTCCCTGTACTTACTGTAAGTTGCTTTGGATAAAAGTGTCTGCTAAATGTAAATGTGTGTGCCTGCATCAATTTCCCTGTTATGGGAGTATAAGGGATGTATGTTATTTATTATTATGGAGCCTATTTTCAGAGACCAAGCTAGTAATCAGCCATGACACTTAGGCATGCGTGTGTGTGCAAGCAGCAATGAGACGTTTAAGAAACAGAAATACAAAAATAATAGGGGGCGTCATATGGCGCAGTCGGTTAGGGTGTCGGGTTAGTAATAAGAAGTTTCCCGGTTCGAACCCCGGCTGTGTCAACATGACATAGTGTTCTTGGGCAAGGCACTTTACCCAACTTGCCTCAAAGGGGAATGTCCCTGTGCTTGCTGTTAGTCGCTCTGGATAAGAGCGTCTGATAAATAACTCAAAGTAAAATGTACACTTCAAACGTGTCTAAGGGCCTTTTTCTTCACTTTTTGGAGCAGAGAACCATGGAGAGGGGCTCCATGGTAGGAAACACATTGGAGGGCCACACAAGACAAAGAAGAGCTACCCCTTACCCATGTGAATGCCACTCTCTGGCAGCATGCGCTGCACATCTGTATGCATCTGTACCAGGCCTGCACCCAGCTGCTGTTCGGTGGCTTATGAGGGATCCTGGTTACTTTTGGTTATATTCACCTCTGTGGCTAGCTAACCTCTGTAGCACGTCTAAATAAGCGAGCTTGAAAGAAATGGACATGCATCGCATGCATTTCTCCAGTCACGAGAGAAGAACGGGGAGTGTGTCAAGAACAGGGACAAGCGTGATGGTGTGATGAGGGCAAAGTCGTCCCGGCTTACCTTACAGTCCTCCAAGGCTTCCTGAATAGGGTACACTCTGTGATTCACATGCACTGACGTCCTGCACTGGGAACAGATAGGTTCCAGGTCCCCGACGCAGAAGAGGGTGAGCTGAGCTCCATGATCCACGCATAATCTTTGGGAGGATCCGTGGTTCTCCTCAAAGCACATAGGACACTCTTTAGAACGGTTATGTTCCCAGAAGTTCTCCAGGCACAGGTTGCAGAAGTTGCATCCGCACGATACGCAGCTTAGCACCACAGGAAGAAGGAAGATCTCCCCACATACAGCGCATGAGGACTCATCTTCCGTAAGAGATGAAATGCCGTTATCCATTCACCCTGGTAGCTGGAACTAGACTTGTCTGAATCCAGGTCTGAAACACATACAGTATGTTCTCTATGTAGGCTATATAAGTGCCATACTGGATATAGAGCTCTACAGGAATCTCTTCTCCAAAACAGCCCTCCCCTATTGCGGTTGCACTTCGCTGCACAAACCATTTGCCTGTGACTATTAATCAAGGTCTAACTCCTAAGTAACAACGTTATTTTTAGACAGTGAAATATGAGAGTATAATATTGCAAACCATTCTATCCATGTTGTGCTTGCTAAAAATATTGCTAAATAATAAGCCAATATATTTATGGACACAGAAATACACTAACAAGCATTACAGAGTAAAATAACTATCCCAAAGATTTTTAAGGCAAATATTTTTTTTTGTGTGATAAAATGACAAACGATATACAGAATGTACAGCACAATTAAAATACTACAAAAACTAGCACATACTGTATATTTCTGACGAAGATTACACAATACAGAACAGGACTTCCATACAGCCTTGTCAACTGAAAGCAGAGATCCATAGGGAAGACCGAAGATAAACATTGCAACTGAACTACACTCAAATGTAATGTTCATATTTTGGTTTGCCCAGGTGTATCATACAGTACTTGCAGTCAATTAAAAAAAAATCTTTATCTTATGATAACATTTTGTGAATTTAGTTTAGTCTTTGGCAGATTCTCAGGGGAACCAGGAAGAATCATCGCATCTGTAATTGGCACCACTTTTCACCCACAGTCCAGCAGGCTTCATAACTGGCCTCTATCCCACTGGAACATCTGCAGTGTTGGAACCCAGAACTGCCTTCTGCCTGCTCTGGGAAAATATACTGCATTTTTATTATTCTCATAAATGCATTTGAGATGGGAAAGTGTTGGTGTACGTTGAGTTAAGTGTAAGTTGATGTTGTGATAAAGAAAGAAGGCAGTGGTCATTGTGGATAATGGCAACGTTAAAGACCCTGTAAAGTCATTTATACTGTACTTTAGTATATTTGTTTATTGCCCCGTATTTCATTCCACTGGACTGTTCCATGTTTCACATTACTTAACCGGTTAGTGCTGGTTATTGCAGTTTACCACTTCCCTCAGAATTTATTGACACTAAAACTGTGCAAAATGCATCCGATCTCATTGGACTCATTTAAGGATGATCTTGTTATTTTTGTTTGATACCTTCCACAATTATCACAAAAGAATCCCACTGGTATCTAAAGGATTGTCACGGAACAGAATTTCTTGGATCAACTGGTGGAGGTGGCCTCATCTCGGTATCAGAACATTCCAGCAATTAACCAGAACTCTGTTCTATAATCCTCAGATCTAAAGCACGTTAGCAATCAGCATGTGTTCCTGTTCTGCAGCAGATCAAATGATCATATTACACTCACAGAAAACTTAGTGGACTCAAGCCAATAATATATTTTTGTTAGAATATGCATTTATTTTATTACGTTTGTATTTAAAACCTACCAGACCAAGATACATTTGATTCAGCTATAACTTTACAGGGCCTTGTATGTTCCCACTGTGGAAGACATCGCAATAAATAAAAGCATCCCTAAACATCTGGTCCTGTTGTTTACTACTAATATATTCTACCAATTCTATCAGTTAAAACATTGGTGTTGGTTAAACCCATGCTTATAGGCATAACTCTTTCCACAATCTACACAGCTGTAGGGCTTCTCCCCCGTGTGACTTCTGATGTGGACGTTCAAAGAGCTTTTCTGGGAGAAACTTTTCCCACACTCCATACAGCTGTACGGTTTTTCTCCTGAATGGGTGCGCTGGTGCAGTTTCAGATAGGTTTTCTGGGCGAACCTCTTGCCACAAACTGTACAGCAGAAAGGCTTCTCTCCGGAGTGACGACGGATGTGGACTTTCAAGTAGCTCATATAACTAAAGCTCTTCCCACAAAACAAACAGTCAAATTGCTTCTGGTCCTTTCCCGGTCTGTTATAGTGTGTCGGTTTTCTTGAAGTATCGATAGTCATGTTCCCGGGGAAGTCCATGTCCTCCCCAGTAATAGGGTCTGCTGCTGGGTCTATGTTAGGAGCTAGAGAGGGGTCTTCTACGAGGTTCTCCATGGACGTGGACGCTGTGCCTGGTTCCTGTCGGATGTCAGGATGCATCGGAAATGGGTTGATGCCACTTTCGTAGAGATGGAGATCTTCAACAGCTCCCACTGACATGCCATCCCCACCTGAAACACACCCTGTGCATTTTGGAAGGAAAGAGCATGAAAATACAATTTGCAGTTCAAAACTGGACATTTCACTGACTTTAACCAACATCAGCCTACCTCCTCTGTCCTCACCCAGTCCCTTCTGCTGCTGGTCTACTAGTCTGTCCTCAAACATCTCCTCTTTGACAAAGACCAGTTCAGGCTCGTTGTCCATCAAGTTTATTGCCTAAATGGACAGCAAAGGGTTTGAGTTAACCTCGCAAATTGTCTATGAAACTATGAAATCCCAACACCAAGTATGATCTTACCTGGGTTACATCTCTCAAGCTGTCCACCGCCTCTTCATTAGGGGGTTTGCCCTCTTTCCAGAGGTTCATACACCAGTCTTTTCCAAACACACCATCTATGGCAACTGGCGCGTCTGAGGAATGAAAACACACCGATCAGTATCATTACTCAAACAACGTGGACATGTTTTTATCCTGCTAAACTGAACCATTTACCCCGGTGGAGAGAGGTGAAGTCCTCGGATGGCCGGATCCCACCCTGAGCAGCAGTTTTATGAGGTGTGATCCTGGAAGCCCTTAATTCAATTTCCAGTAAGAAGCATTTCTTCTTCAGCGCCTCAATCTCGTTCTTGTGCTGAAACACTTCTGAATGCATCGCAGCGGAACACTCATCGGCCACTTTTCCAATTTCAGCAACCGCAGCTTTGGTTAGTTTTTCCATAATCAGTGCTAATTGAGCTTGAAAAATTCCACGATTTACCATAGTATTCATTTTTTTATAGTAGCATTCACTGGTTACTCGCAACCGGCTGTGGAAAATTGGACCTTTTTCCAAACATCAAGGTTGATCGCACGATATATGTCGTTGGGCGGCCTGCTTTTCTGCCGGTCGTAGCAATAGTATGTAAGCTTAACTTCTTCCTCGCCGGTTAGGAGCCTCGGCGTTCACCGGCATCCAAAACGTACATCCGCCGTTGTACGAATTATGGGAACCGCCTTTTAAAGAGATAAACACCCAGATTTCAGCCGTACTGTATTTTAATGCAATTCATGTGTGCCAGTGCGTTTGACTCCTTAAAATGTCTGAAAGCATATCTAATAAAAGCATTTCTGTTTTTTTTTAAGGCATTTACATTATTAAAATGTTTTTCACCGTTCTTAAAAGCCTACGAACTTAAATAATAGAAAAGCTCAACTTTTGTGTCCACACTGGTTACTAGAGGTCAGACATTTCAGGATGAATTGGCAGGGTGCCCCTATAGGCACTGTGTCCTGTCAATCAAAACTCTGAACCTGTTCACCACTATGCTCCGGGGAGCCCATTCTGGTCGAACTTAACCATGTTAGACTGTACATTTCAGCCAAGCTACAGGGATGAAATCCATGTGACCTGTTGGGAAATCGTGGAATCTTAATTACATTTTCTAATGATTTTATTATTAAAAACAAGTCACAGCAAATATGGGAAAACTGGTTCATTTTCTAACCAGTCAGACAGGATAATTTGGCTTGGGTGCCTCTACCCATGATGCAATATTGAATGTACCATCATCATTGTGATTGTTGATAGTTCCATTTCTGTTGATATAAAATGTATAATATGACTTTCTTTATTGGTCACTACAAATAGCTGAGGGGAAAAAACATGATTGACGCAAGCATTAACTTTAACAGTTAGTGAGTGACAATACCACAAATGAATGTCAATGAATAGCTGCCACTACTGTTGCACGGTGCCAAACGTCCGTGTCTCGTAGATTAAAACCTGTTCATTTCATGTCAAAGCGCATGTATTGAAAGGTGTTTTGTAAGGTTACAATTTTTGGTAAAGCCCTTTCCACACTGGGAGCAAATGAAAGGCTTTTCTCCTGTGTGAGTGCGCTGATGCATGTCCAGGGTACACTTCTGTATGAAACCCTTCCCGCACACGAGGCAGCGATACGGCTTCTCTCCGGTGTGCGTCCGCTGGTGTGTGTAGAGGTGTCCTTTCTGGGCGTATCGCTTCCCGCAAAGGGTGCACCTGTACGGCTTCTCTCCTGTGTGACTTCGCTGGTGGATTTCAAACTGGCTGAAACATCGGAAGCTTTTACCACACTGCATGCAGCCGAATCTCTTCTGTATTTGAGGGGTTCTCATGGTGTTCATCTTCATGTTCTTTGCCGCGCTGAAACTCGGAGGGAGAGAATGTCGACCACAACCTTTTCCCGTCTGCGGCATTGTATCCAAGTGTGTCTGTGTGAGGTGTGTATCCAGGCTCCTTAACTGTGTTGAGGGACACCATGTGTCCAGGGTCTCTGGTCCCGCCTGTGCAGAGGACTGAGTGCCCTGATGTACAAAGTTCCCTGAAGTCACCGGAACTTTCACCAGACTGTCTTCAAAAAACTGATGCTTATCCGGACATTGTTTAACATCTGCAGGAAGCGACATAGTGCCTGTTAGGAAAAATAAGTTCCTGTATTAATATGCGATTGCTTTCATGAGACAATTGGAGAATACTGCACAATATTGCCCTGACTGCTTGAAATAGCAGGCTAGTTATTCAACTTCTGCCTGTATCAGCGACATACTGTACACCTGATAGTCTGGATTAATTTCATTTAACCACATCCACACTCACTGTTTTCACTTGACACATTGGGCTCACACTTTCCTATATCGATCTCTATCGGCTCTTTTTTGATCAAGGTCAACTCTGGCTGGACTCTCGTTGAGTATGAAGGCAGCTGTAAAGAAAGAAAAACACGTTTTAGAATGGCACCATTTGTTAACATACTATATCAGCCACAGCCCATCACAGTACAGAACTCACTTGAGAAGTTGACTCAGCATCTGGAACCAAAGTCTTGTTGTCTGAGGGAGAACCGCTTTCCATGGAATGTTCTCTGAGATAGAAGAGCAGCCTTTATTAGACAGGGCATGACATGATCTCTGAGATAGAAGAGAAGCCTTTATTAGACAGGGCAAGTCATCACTGTCATTCAAAACTCATGACATTGGCTGAGCTTCTCTGACCTTTTCATTGCAGGACTGGTCCATCCTAAGTGATTCTCAGTCCCAACCTTCAAGTCAGTGGGTGTTTTTGCGTGTTTATTCACGGGTTTATCTGCACCATCTCTGTGCTCTTGTGAGGACCACAGCAGATTCTCCATCAGCTGCAGTTTGTCTGTCAGCGATGCAATTTCATTCCGGCCTCGGGTGATTTCCAGCTTCAATACCTTTGATTCGATCTCGACTAGTTTGCTGATTTCTAACACAGCTGTTTTTGATAAAGAATCCATGATGGAAAGGAGCTGAGATTGAAATGAAAAAAGTGTCGACATTTTCCCCAAATGGCCGTTTCTGTATTCTGCGGAGTGTATTTTCGCTTCCCTACATAAAGACTTACATAAATCCTTGCCAGAAGCGACAGATATTTATGATATTGTTGTCATCTGTATGCCCTGACTTCTTCTTTTTATCTTCTTCTTTAGATTGCACATTCAAACACATGGTTTCCTTCTACAGGACGGAAGGTAAATTGCAGCCATGAGGATTAAATACTACAATACCCTGAATGCAACAGAAGAAGTTTCAGGAAGTTGAACTGATTATTTGCCGACAGTAATCCTGAAACACGATACAAGGTAAACCTAATTCATAACGTCTTTCTTACCGAAAGATAAAGAAAAAAAAGTTTTGGGGGATCACATACAAAATGTCTGATTGATCTGTGTTCGCGTTCGTTATTTTACGATTCGTTTTTCTCGTCTTTCGGACTGTAGCCTGACAGTATCTGAATCATTTACAGAAGATAGTGCAACCCAGGTTACCCTTATAATTCATGATTTACACATTATCCCAAGTAGTAGCCCATAAAACGTATGCTATCAGAAAAGTATGAATTGTGTGATAAACTTGAACGAAAAGGGGATCATATCTGCGAATTGTGAATTGCAATTGCAAAATTGTGAATTGCAAAACAATGTGGCAATAGACTCTTGCTAATGCCAGTGTACACAATCCCTGAGCAGAGATCACAGCACTGCAGAGTTTACCAGACCTCTAACCTTAACTTCACCTCCTTTCCATCTGTCAGAGGAATGTCAGGAAGAAGAGTTGTGTCCTTCCCCTCTTCTGCAGAGCTCGGCCCGGTGCTGGCTCAGCTAGTGGCCTGTCGGGCTAACAAGGCCATCTCTTCTCAGGGGAGGTTCTCCCTGGGTCTTTCTGGGGGGAGCTTGGTGTCCATGCTCAGCAAAGAGCTGCCTGCTCTGCCCCAGCTGGACTGCAGCAAATGGGTCGTAGGTTTCTGTGACGAGAGGCTGGTATCGTTTGATAACCCAGAGAGCACCTATGGACTATACAAGGTATTGTAAGAAGTAAAGGTAAACTAGTACCTGCACACACACACACACACACACACACACACACACACACACACCATACTTTACAAACCACCCACTTCCCTTTTCTCCCCACAGAATCAACTGTTCTCCAAAGTCAATATCCCTGATAGTGGGATCTTGGCCATCAATCCATCTTTACCAGTTGAGGAGTGTGCTGAAGACTACGCCCGCAAACTGAAGGAGGTAGACACGGTCATTTTTCTTTGAACCGCAGCCTAAATGTACCCCCTCAAAAATGACATTTATACCTAACTTTTGTTCAAGTAATATAACCATGAGTGTCGGTGTAAGGTCTTTGTTTTGGATGTGTAGACCTTTCCACAGGAGGATATCCCCATGTTTGATATGCTGCTGCTGGGAATGGGTCCTGATGGACACACCTGTTCTCTCTTTCCCGACCACCCTCTCCTGCAGGTGAGGGGAAATCCTTCAGTACTGCTCTAGCCTGGATGACATTCAGCACCACTGAAGTACAGCTAAATGCCCAGACAGGCTTTCATCATGCCATTCGTTTCGATTTATAATGTCTGATCTGTGTATGAAAAGATTGTAATTAGCTGAGGCGTTCCATCATCTGGTCACAATTAAGGCTTTTTAGATGTATTCCTATCTGTTGGGAGTCCTCTCTAATTGCTGCACAGCTTCAAAAGATTCATTAGTTGCGATGGTGAGGAGAGCCTCAGCATCAAGCACACATTCGTCACAGCCACTCCTTAGACCCGTTGAGCCAAATTAGAAACATGCATGTCGATTATCTCCCCAAACTCATTTAGATCTGGAGCCAAGCTGCTGCGGTTCTCAATGTGTTCTGTCACGCGCATACATGTACACTGTCCTGATTGTGCTATTTAAAGCACCATACCTCATTTACCCATACCTCACATATATGTGTTTATGTTCAACTTGGTTGCGAGTCCATGTATATCATGTTCATCCACAGCATTCGGGGGACTGTAAGTGACCGCCTGTCTTGTGGTGCCCTGGGGTGGCTCTGTGTACTTATTTGATGGTTGACTTGGGTTTTGCGCGTACCCCTTCCTGCAGGAAACTGAGAAGATTGTAGCTCCCATCAGCGACTCGCCCAAGCCGCCACCACAGCGTGTGACCATGACGCTTCCTGTGGTGAACTCGGCCCGCTGTGTGGTCTTTGTGTCAACAGGGGGCAGCAAAGCAACGGTTTTAAAGGTACAGTGCACAATATTTATTCATCAGAAGACCTACAACTTTCACTCATTTAAAATGACCGTATGTTTTTGTGTCAGTGGTGTCCAATCCTGGTCCTTGAGGGCCGCTGTCCTGACTGTTTTAGATGTTCCCCTGCTCTAGCACACCTCCACAGAGCTTGATAACGACCCATTCATTAGAATCAGGTGTGCTGGAGCAGGAAAACATCTAAAACCTTCAGGACTGTGTCCCTTGACCAGGATTGGACACCCCTGGTCTAAGTGAATAGATAGTATGTGAAAAGTACGTGTTTTCCTATTCAGCAGAATGTCTGTCTTTCACAGCAAGTGCTAGAAGGAGGGGAAGGCCCGGTTCTTCCCGCAGCTCTGGTTGTTCCCACCGATGGTGAGCTGCTCTGGCTGGTAGATGACCCAGCAGTTGCCTCCCTCACTCTCCAGGTGGAGAGACCAGGACCAGGGGCCAAACTATAACAACTGCCTTTCAACCTGACATTAGAGCACCCATCATTCCAGTATAAGGTTCACTTGAAGAACAACTATGAGTATGGATACAGGTTACAAGTAAAACAAAAGAAAATATTTGCACTGTTCTTGTGAAACCACAGATCCAAAGTATGTCCTCTGTCAGAAGCTCTGAAAGATGTATTTTGGACGAGTATTGTAGGCCTGCTTTACTGCTTTGATGAAAAGTGAAGTATATAGAATAGTAAGGTACTTCCATTACATACACAAGTTGACCTCTATGTATCATGCGTAAGGGAATGTTGTGATGTTTTACTTGAAGAAGTTGTATAGAGAAGGTATCATGGTAGATTTGTCTCCACTGATTTCACTTTGAGTGGCCACTGTAAATCTGGAACATGTTTTAATGACATTATAACAGATTCATTGCAGGTTTATGAACAATGAACAACTATTGTATGCAAAATGAGGACATTCCTATTAAAAATTATATATTAAAAATACTTGAGGGTGTGGTCACAAATGTTACCCAATATAAAATGTGGGCCCCTCATCCCAAACTTGAAGCTGATCCTTCCTGCTTCATCATCACTGCAGCTCAGCCCTTCCCCTTTAAGTTTTTTGTGTGGCACATCCCCTTTAAGACAGGAGTTTGCAGTGTTGTCACAGTGGGGCTGAATTCACTGGCGAATTCTTGAGAAAGGACTTCCATTTACGGATATAGCTCATATTTATTTGAATCATCGCGTTGCTCTTTTCTATCTGCTTTGTAAGCTGCTTTACATATGACCCGATTGTCCTTAGCCATGCACCGCTTCATGTCCCTGCTGCCCCCCCTCCTGACTCTCCTCTTCGGACCAGCCCAGGGATATTTTCCAGAGGAGCGCTGGAGCCCCGAATCCCCCCTTCTCGCCCCGCGGGTCCTGATCGCTCTGATCTGCCGGAACTCGGAACATTCTTTACCTTATTTCTTGGGAACTATTGAACGCCTAAATTACCCGAAAGATCGGGTGGCACTTTGGTAAGTCCTCGGCAGGTCAATGATCAGCAATGCGATGTGAGATGATTCAGATGGACTAACTAAAGTTAGGACGGAATGCAGTGTATAGGTCACATACTCAGATGATCATTTGATTGGTTGATGCGACTGGATGCATCTGCCCTGTGATCATTTAGGCACTGGTAAGGTGATCTAAGGTCTGGTCTGGGCTAGGCTGTAGTCTACCTTTGTGGAATGATTATTATTTATTGACCAGTTGTCATCCAGGACCTCCTTCTCAATCAGTCCCCTTGACCTTATTACACACCCCTCAGTGGTGTCAGTGAAGGGTTGTCAGATGGATGGATGGATGGATGGATGGATGGATGGATGGATGGATGGATAGATGGATGGATGGATGGATAACCAAAGATTCTCTTGAGTGAAGCAGCTGGGGTATAACTGAGGTGCAGAATGAAGTCACTGAAAAAAAATAAAGTCTTCTGCCAAACTGTATCCCAGAAGTGCTAAGTGCCTGTGTGGGGCCTTGCATTCTGGAGCAACCTTAGTCCTCTCCCCTTCTACCTTAAGGGCGCTCCTGATCTGGACTAGAATGGGTGGTGGAGCTGTGTTGAAGCTGTATAAACATCTGACCCCAGCAGGCTGAAAGGGGGGGGGGGGGTGTAAGGAGGGGTGGGGGGGGGATGGGGTTTCGCCATTCACATCCAAACAACATGCTCAAACAGTCACCTTATTCTCGCTGGAAGCCGCCTGGACACAGGAATGTTCTTCCAGAATATTCTTCACTCACCTAGTCAATGAATGGACTGCAGTGTGTGGAGAATCACACATTAAGTGTGCCTGTGTGGACGTGGAAAATAGTCGAGCCTGCCTGGCTGATGTCTCCTGCTCTTTCTGTAAAGAAGCAGCTTTACGAGCGCGTATCTAGGTTGTTTTGTCATGTCTTATAAGCAAATAAAGCCACATCTGGTTATTTCCAAACATGTGTTCTATAGTATAAACAGTTTATATACGTGGTTCGGTACGCCACTTGAACCAGCTATGCATTCAGAGATCGAGCTCTACGCTGACAGTACGGCTGGTATCCATTGTGACTCCTGCGGTCCTTGTGGTTGGCGGCCAATGATATCCATCTGCAGCCAGGAAGACAGCAAGTCACAACTAACGAGTAACAAGTAACGCCCACTACAAGACACGCCCACCTGATGGTAACACACTGGTTGGTTTTAATCTCCGTGTGGGTCTTTCGTTTGAACTGGAACGAATACAAGAAAAGGACCAGAAACCTCCTCCTTCTAGAAATGACACTGATACACCTTCTGCCCCTGTCTTTCAGGCCACATCCCCTTCTCAGTTGGGGGGAATGGGGGGGGGGGGGGGGGGGTTTAACCGAGTTGAATTGCTCAACTCACTCGTCAGACATTTACATTTGACATGTATTCATTCAGCAGATGCTCCATATCCAAAGCGACTTACAAGAGAGAGCTTTACAAAAGAGCATCGGTCACTGAGCATAGCAACGTGATAGACCCCAAAACATAGCAGGCTTACAGATTATGAAACATACATCGTGAGAAACCAGTAAGTGCCAAGGGAAGAGCTGTAAGAGCAATCAGCCGACCAGTTTACAAATTTAAGGCAGGCATATTTCGAACTTAGAAAGATTTCTAACTTAGAAATATGAAAGAAAGTTAGAAATTCTAAGTGCTTTTAATCTCTCGCCGCAAGTGAGTCTTGAGCCTTTTCCTGAAGGTGAAGAGACAGTCTGTACTAGAGTCTGTGTTGGGCCCTGGCGCTCTGACAGAATCATCCTACCGGGCCAGGACACCGTGGCGGCGTGCAGCAGTTCAAAGCCGTGTTTACACAGCGGCAGACAGTACAATTAAGGTTTCTACAGGCTCCTTCCACATGTGTCTTTACACAGCTGTAGCTTGGCTCCGACATGTCTCCCCATCATCCCTGTTAAGAGCAGAACACAGCCGTTCAGAGGGGAGATGTGTTCCCAGTGAGTCAGAGTAATCCAGCATTCCGACAGATGGAAGTCACAGCAGAATGTTGACTGTGCGGGCAAGAGCGGCGGAAAGATCATCAGCAGCAAACAGCCGCAAAGCGTGGCGATCCCCACGTTTGGCGAGGATGATTTGTTTTCTGGACGGCCGATGATGACGGGCGAAGCGCTTTCTCAGGGAGCCGCGGTGTTCTCACAGGCCGCTGTGACATCAGCGCCCGCTCGGCCTTGACAAGAACCTGGCTGCCTGCCATCGTCTGAGAAGGACGAAGCCTTGTTGGCGGATCTAATACCGGAGAGGGTGTTCTCCCGAGCAGGGAGGAATGGCCCTAGGTAGGGTCGTGTTGTAACAGGAACGCCAGAGCATAGCGTCTCAGCCCAGGCAGGCTCACACAGACACACCGCCAACACAAGATCTTAGATAGAGCGTTAGAACCAGCAGGATATAGAATCAGGCATGCGAGCTAGTAAACCAGGGGTCACCAATCCTGGTCCTCGAGGGCCACTGTCCTGACGGTTTTAGATGTTTCCCTGTTTCCAGCACACCTGATTCTAATGAATGGATCGTTACCAAGCTCTGTGGAAGCCTCATAAGGACCATTCTTTAGAATGAAGTGTGCTGGAGCAGGGAAACATCTAAAACTGTCAGGATGGTAGCCATCGAGGACCAGGGTTGGTGACACCTGTACTAGACCCACATACAGGCGTGTTTCTCTGGCATTATTCGGTTGGGGGGGGGTCCTTTGGTTCAGCTGACAATGTCGTCAAGATCTTTTAGCTTAGCATGTGAATGTAGACCTCTTCATCAATGGGTTCACACAGTCACAGACAATAGGCCTTGGAGAAGAACATACTGTACTGCAATTCGAGCCCTGGTATTACCTTCTCTTCTCTTACCTTCTGTTCTCTATATTACCTTCTCTTGTCACACCGTGACCCACATCCACTTCTAAGGCTACCTTTTTGTTTTGTGTGCTTTCGATCGACTGGTAATACATGCCGTGGTTTGTTTCTGTGTTTTCAGGGTTGCAACTGACCACAATGTGGACAACACCACTGCCATTCTTCGGGATTGGCTCATCAAAGTGCAAAACCTGTACCACTATGTGGAATGGAGGCCACAGGAGGATCTTGGGTGAGCTCCTCTCGTGTTTCGAGGGCTTGTGTGTGTGTTTTTGTGTTGTAAGTTCTGTGTACCTCACGGGATTGCACTCGATACAGGCCCCGCTGACTTCCTCATCTTTGTTCTCCTCAGAGGGTACGATGACGAGGACAGTCCGAAGCACTGGACGAACCTGCGCTACGCCCACGTTATGAAGCTTCGACAGGCAGCGCTGGAGTCTGCCCGGGACATGTGGGCTGACTACTTCCTGGTGGGTGAACGAGAACCCTTCCTCCCCCAGGAAGTAAAGAAAGAGAACAACTGAGATCAGGACTTTCAGTCTCACTTCTGGTTTTTAGAGGGGGGCTAATCTAGATCATTCAGGCTTTGTTCACGAGCGACAGGGCCATAAATCTTGTCATTGGAAGGACTACAGATCCTTGGTCTGCGATATTTTTACCCAGCCTTAACTTGGTCCTCATTGTCCACAAATCTCGTATAATTAGGATACAGCGGAAACCCAGCTGAGCTAATGCAGTTCCTGAAAGGCTGTTTTCTACAGTGATGTTGGCCAAGGCTGCCCTTTATCCTCCAGACACTGATTCTATTGGCTGGAATCAGAACGGGGACATCTATTGTTCCGGTTGTCACTGGAGCTGCCTGTTATCTTCACTGTAATGTATCTCCCTCCTTTTCACTCACTTCCATCCCACTTTCATCCCATTCATTCCACCGTGTTCTCAGGCGGTGGACTGCGATAACCTCCTGACCAACCCCAACGTCCTGTGGAAGCTCATCCGGGAAAACAAGACCATCGTGGCCCCCATGCTGGAGTCCCGCGCCGCCTATTCCAACTTCTGGTGTGGGATGACATCCCAGGTACCACGAGTTTGTTAGGCCTTGGTGTTACCGTCGACGTGTGGGGGGGAGCGTTTGCAAATGCAATGGCCTTGATTGGTTATGCTCTGTGTCTTTCAGGGTTATTACAAGCGCACTCCTGCCTACATCCCCATACGGAAGCAGGTGCGAAAGGGTTGCTTCGCCGTTCCCATGGTCCACTCCATGTTCCTCATCGACCTGAGGAAGGAGGCTTCCAGGCAACTGGCTTTCCACCCACCACATCCCGATTACAGCTGGGCCTTCGATGACATCATAGTGTTCGCTTTCTCCGCTCGCATGGCAGGTACCTGACTGTATAACGCTGCGCATGGAGGAGAGGATGGGAAATAGTAGCATTTTTTTTTTACACTGTGACCGTTTTTTCTGTAATTGTACTATAATTCTTTTCTGACACTTTTTCCCGCCACTTTTCTCCTCAGATGTACAAATGTTTGTCTGCAACAGAGAAACGTATGGCTTCTTCCCAGTGCCACTGCGGTCCCACAATTCCTTGAAGGACGAGGCTGACAGCTTTCTACATTCCTTGTTGGAAGTTAATGGTATGCATCAACGACGACACAAAAACAAACAAACAGATTGCGCGAAGAAGGAACGAAAGCCTTTTCTCTTGCTAGCTTTTGAACTCTTCTCTGTTTTCTTTTCTTTCAGAGTGCATGTCGACAGTTGCATGCTTCCATTATTGTAAAACCCCTCTAACTTTCCTCTTACTACAGTACGAAACTCCCCAGTGATGCCTTCCAGGTACATACCTGCCCCTACGCGGCAACCAGACAAACTGGGCTTTGATGAGGTGAGCAGTGTGGGTTAAGATCGCTCGGGATAAGAGCATCTGCTAAATGACTAAATGTAAGATGGTGGTTGCTCACCCATCTTCCATTTGGTGCTAAAGTCTCCCTCTGCTGTTAGAATGTGGCATTGCATGTGCTGACTCGCTGGCTTGTGCGCGCAGGTGTTCATGATAAACTTGCAGCGGAGAACCGACCGCAGGGATCGCATGCTGAGAACGTTGTATGAGCAGGAGATCACCTGCAAGGTTATCGCAGCTGTGGATGGCACGTGAGTCCACCACCCCCCCCTCTGTCTGGGAGAGTCGGACATTGGTACATTTGCAATGATCCGTTGCCCAAACCGCAAAAGCACCTTTTCTGACGATCTCTCATGCGATTTCAGGGCCATGAACGTCAGCGAGGTGAATGACCTTGGCATCCACATGCTCCCAGGCTACAGTGACCCCTACCATGGGCGCCCTCTGACCAAGGGAGAGCTGGGCTGCTTCCTGTCCCATCACAACATCTGGAAAGAGGTGAGCGGGCAGGTTTAGGCTCCCAGCTCATATTCATTAGTCACAGAACCGCTGGGAATGAATTGTGGAGTCAGGTTGTGAGTTCAATTCCCGGCTGTGGCTACATTACATTGTGTCCTTGGGCAAGGCACATCACCCTACTTGCCTCAGGGGGGGAATGTCTCTGTACTTAATGTAAGTTGCTCTTGATAAGAGCGTCTGCTAAATGACTCAAATGTAAATGAATGAACGCCAGAGAACTTGACGAGGGTCTTGTGTGTGTCTCAGATTGTGCAGCGGGGTTTGAAGACCTCCTTGGTGATTGAAGATGATCTGCGCTTTGAGGTGTTCTTTAAGCGCCGCTTGCAGAACCTGATGATGGAAGTGGAAAGCCAGAACCTGGACTGGGATCTCATGTAAAGACTTTTTCTCTGTCCCTCTCCGTCCGCCGTAGTGTCTTCCTGATACCGAGCACCCATGTCCTTCACAGCTTTAATGCCGCTATATGTTTTCCCATCTCTTTCAGCTATATCGGACGGAAGAGAATGCAGGTGGAACACCCAGAGAAATCAGTGCCCAATATCCATAACCTGGTCGAGGCAGACTACTCCTACTGGACGCTGGGATATATGATGTCATTACAAGGTGCTCAGAAGCTCCTGAAAGCAGAGCCTTTAAAGAGGATGCTACCAGTGGACGAGTTCCTCCCCGTCATGTACAATAAACATCCTGTGTAAGTTTCTTCTTCTGCATGATTAAAGCACCCAACTTCCTGTCCGTCCTTCAAATGCTTCCCTACCTAACATTACATTTAGCAGACGCTCTTATCCAGAGCGACTTACAGCAAGTGCAGGGACATTCCCTCCTGAGGCAAGTAGGGTGAAGTGCCTTGCCCAAGGATGCAACGTCATGTTGACACAGCCAGGGTTCGAACCAGGGAACTTCTGATTACTAACCCGTGATTCTTCTGATTACTAACATGACACCCCTGTTATTATTATATTTAATCTGTTTCTTTAACCAGCAACCTTCTGGTCACCAGCCCGACGCCGGAACCCCTCAGCCCCCTGACTCTAACCAGCCCCGTGACCTCTTGTACCTCCTGTGTTTTCTACAGCTCAGACTACATGGAGCAGTTCGAGACCAGGGACCTCAAGGCTTTCTCTGCAGAACCTCTGCTGGTGTTCCCCACCCATTACACGGGTGACCCAGGCTACATTAGCGACACGGAGACCTCTACGGTGTGGGACAATGAGAAGGTCCGTACGGACTGGGACAGGGCCCGCTCGGGGAAGACCCAGGAGCAGGCAGAGATCAGCACGGAAGCCCAGAACTCTGATGTCCTCCAGTCTACCCTGGACAGCACAGCCAGGGACGAGCTATGAGGGAGATCAGATCACAGAACAGGAAGACTCTTATTGAACCAGCTTCATTTCCCACCCCAAAAACTGCTGCTTCAAGGCAGCGTCATTGGTCCTTCAGTTCTCTGGAAGAGGCCGATCTAAAAGGGATCCGTTGCAACTTAATCATTAGCGTTTTCACTCCTACTCCCATGTTGCCCCACCACCACCACCACCAGGGCATAACCTTCCCCCCTGTGCAGTTTTGTGAGTTTATCGTTACATTTCAGTGTCTTCAATCGATCGAATGTTACCTTTCCGACGTCTTTGATTGGCCAGTGAACTGCAATCGCGTTTTCTTGAATTTCTTCAACGTCACCAGTGCCTTACTCATTGTACATTTTAAAGTCTTGAGCAAAGTAGACCTTTATTAAATATGTGTGTTCTTATATTGCATATGCTGGTTGGATCGGGAAAGAGATGCCGTCGGCTTGCTTTTCGATTTCTTGAAGCTTAAATAGTTCTCTCTCTCTTTTTTTTTTAAACCAAGTTTGCGTGCTTGTGTATTTTGCATGGAAATGCTTCAGAAGCTGCTTTCTGTGTTGTTAGTATATTTCACCAGAGGAAACGGAGTGCACCTTAAAGTCGTTAACTACAAGACATGTAGATAACGGATGAAGCAGTAATTAAATCTTAGTTCTGGGCCAACCTGTCAACCCTTCAGAATTGAGTTACGGTACTACTCGATATATATCACATTCCTTGATTCCCTTGAAACCTCTGCAGACCTGTTTTCAGGCTAACCCCTCCGTCAGAACGGCTGCTGGGGTTACAGGCAAGACCAACCACCGTGAACGCCTCACACTTTGTGGTCAGGTAGGCGTATGATTTGCAAAGGCAATAAAATTCCCCCACAGATTCCAACCAGCCACATCCAAACTGTGGGTCAGTTCTCCATAGAGGGGGCTGAGTGTCAAGCAGACTTCTTCGGGTGTGAACTAGTGGATAAAAGCCTGTTCAAAAGATACGATGCATCGCTTTTTATATCCAGGTTATTTATTGTTGAGACCTGCTTGTCTATGGAATGTAGAACTTCCAGCAGTGTAGACTTTAATGCAGTTGGGTAAATAACACTTTGAGGGTTGCCTTTGTAGCGGACTTATCAGACTAAATCATCATTAACCTGTCCTGGTACCAAAGAATAAAATATTTTAGTTCTGAGTCGTGTCTTGGAAGTTTCTGCTGAAGGGAGATAATGTGGCCCTAAGCTGAATTCTAACCCGATGTGATGTTTCAGGCCTGCTTTGTTACAGAGCCAGAGTTATTTTTATCTCCGATAACAATTACATGTCAAAACTTTAAACAAGGCCAGCTTGTCTCAACATAGGAATGCTGTTGGGCAACATGCTTTGAGCAACAAAAGTTAGATTGCATTGACAGAACCGTATTTGCGTTTGGGATGAACAATGTCCTCAACAAGCCATTTATTTCAATTTAGACAACCAGCGCCTTCTGAAAACGTTTTTATACTTTAGGCTACTGGTGTGGAGGATTTCCATTTTAACATGGCTCAGGGTTGATAAATCGTCCTTTTAAATCATATATAGAGGCCGTATCGTCTGAAATACCGAGTCAGACAATGTCGCGGATGGACCTGAACGTTGCCCACCAAGGTTTTGTTGATAATAATTGACAACAGAGAGACTTTACCTGGAAACAGCAGCCTGGCAATGTTAGGAGGATGGAGGGGTACCGGGACCTGTCACGGACCGCTTCAAAGCTTCGCACGGTGGCCAAGCATTTTAAACAACTCAAATTACTCTTCTGTGGTGATAGTAAGTATTCAGATGTGGTACGTTTGGAAGTAAAACTTCCAGCTGTAAAATGCATGTGCGTAACATTTATTTACTCTAATGATTATGTTTTATAATGTTAAAACTTCTACAGCTCTTTTGACAATCCTGTCTTGTATATATACTATATTAACCCTACAACCGACTTACCTAACCGTACGATTTCATGTGACAACTTCACGGTGTCCCCATTCTTCAAGTGTTGATTGGCAGCTGGCAATTGTTACAGTTGAAACTTGAAAGTGCAACTTGAAAGTGGCATGGCTAGCTTGTGTTAACTTATCTCTGCATGTGTGGTTCACCAGCCATGTCTTCCATATCTGTCTTCAGAGCCACCTTCTCAGCTCAGTGTGGGCGGGAGGCTGTACGCCCTGCAGGCATCTCTTCAGCAGCTGTCAGAGTATTACCCAGCGCTGGCTGGGCCTCCTGTCAGCCATTACTTCTCTGCGCTCTGCCACTCACTCTCAGGTCAGTCACACAGCACAGCTGCCTTGTTGAACAATATACATCGCTGGATTTGAATGAAGTGTCTCTGGATGGTGGTTACGTGTCTGTGAGTCATACGCTGACATCGAACACAGTTCGAGGAAGGAGAAATGACAAAGGTCAAAGCTGGCACGGTGGCAACTGCAGTACCTGCATGGCATGTATTTACATTTATTGGATCATGCATGGCATGACCCTTTATCCAAAGGTATCGGTAATGTAACAAACAGAAGTTGCGTGACTCGTCCGAAGGAGGGTACCATTCCTCGCGACAAACCGACCCTTATGAATGTTGCAGACCTTCTTTTTCCTCCCTGACACAAATGTATCGACCTGCAACACAGTAGGTGTGGCTTATGTGAGAAAAAGGCACACTTCCCCTTCTCACGATGGTGTCACCGTATTGGCCAACGCCGTTCCTCTGGAGAGCCGTTTGAGAACAAGAAGAGCAAATAGCTCCTAACATCCACTGCTTAACAGCAGCTTCAGCAGTCTGTAACGTTGTTTGCACACATCAAAAATAGGGAATTGATTGGATCCACTAAGCTCTAAAGCTTCTCCTCCTCGTGTTGGAGTGAGACTGCACACCGGTGGAGAGTTGATGTGGTTACCGTTGTATGCCAGTGGTGCGTGGTCTTGAGGCTCAGAGAGAATTAAACATGGAGGAATCACAGACCCCAAACAAGGAGTCCTCTACACCCACGGGTGAGTACCAACAGCTTAGAGCAGTGGTCTTCAACCCTGGTCCTCAGGACCCACTGTCCTGCATGTTTTAGATGTTTCCCTGCTCCAACACACCTGATTCTAATGCATGGGTCGTTATCTAGCTCTGAAGAATCCTGGTAAACGATCATGCATTAGAATCAGGTGTGTGGGAAGGGGGAAACATCCAAAACATGCAGGACAGTGGGTCCTGAGGACCAGGGTTGAAGACCACTGGCTTAGAGGGAGAGGACCAGGGAGAGGCCTACCCCCTACCCCCTCCCTGTGGCCACAGTGACCAACTGTTGTCGTCAGTTGGTCAGTTGGTGAAGAGCAGTGCCCTGGTTGAACCCATGTTCAACTGTAGCTCAGATAGCTTGTGTGCGTGTGATCTTTTGTGTGAGAGTTTTTTTTCAGGGTTTCTTTCTCGGTGTGTTATTGTGGTTACATACTACATTCTTCCAGTCATGAGTAGGATAAGTTAACTTCCTCTGCTCTTCTCCAGTTATAACAAGAAACAGTAGCTGCTTGTTCTCTTGATTTTAGTTCCTTACAAAAACTACATATACTTGAATTGCCGTAGTGACAAATAAGGATACTTAATACATGTGATATTACGAACGTGCTTTGAAATGTGATCCTTCACCATCAGCTCAAAGCCTTTCATAATCAGAATCAGAATCTATTTTAATCATTATGCAAGATATACAAACACAGAATTCATTTTAGCAGAAAGAAGCAAACATAGAACATATATGTAACATAATAATAAAACATAATAAAAATAAATAAGACAATTTTCATAAATGTCATAGGGTTGGAATCAATCCAAATGTAATGGAAGAATCACCATTGGACAGAACTGTTTAAATATAGCTATGTTGAAGTAACTCAGATATATCTATCCTCCCCCATTAAGATTTGACAGGCTCTGTGTAGACAAAGGCTTTCTTTCCTCTAAGAACCTACCAAACTGTGAACAGGATGTGGTTGACCTCAGTAAAAAGCACAGCGATGCCATAGCCTTTTCTCATTTTAGGTTGCTGTGTTTCTGCTGCAGTATCTTTCACTGATGAGAATGTTCTGGTCCAAAGTATAACATTCTTCATCTGCACCGGTCTGAAATGTTGGAGCTTTCACTCATGGTTAACTGTGCACCGTCCATTTTCTCTGAGACAATTTTATTAAAGTTGAGTTGTGATTAAGTTTTAGCGTGTGACAGATTATAGAACGAACAGGATTCTGAGTTCAAGCTCAATTTCTCTTTTTTTTCCTTGGTGAATTTTCATCACTATTGCTTCTCTCTCAAATGACTTTCTTCAACAACAATGGTTGAATTTAGCTTGAAGTTTTCTTTCATTTCACACTCAGCAGAAACGGAGAACTCTGCCATTCTGGTTGTGCTGAAACAGCCTCTGGATTGTTTTTGTGTTGAAAGCAAATGTTTTTTCTTTTGTTATCTTTTACACACGAAAATACTCCTGCACATGCTGTCATCTCCTCCAGCCCAATTTAAACCCACAAACTTTACTGCTCCACAACATCTGTAACAGGCCGGGTGTTGACCGTGAAGTTTACGCAATCATTTTCTCTAGTTTTTTTTGTGTCCTTTTTTAAAAGCCTTGTTAAGTTAAATCCGCAAAAAAAATCTAATTGAAGGTTTACACAAGCATACACAAGAGGCCATTCCTACACAAGTATTTTACAATGATCCTATTTGAAGAACCTTTACTAGGGTGTGATCGTCCTCAGTAGATATAAAGTAATATTTCTGAAGATTCTCTTGCTTTTTTGTTATCCTTTCCTCACTCAGATGTGAATGATCCAAGACAACCAGAGACCAAGCGTTACAGCCAGATCCTCCGGGACTTTGATAACTTTGAGTTATCTTTAGTTTACTGGTAAGTGTTTCATGTACCAAGTGTTACAGCCAGATCCTCAGAGACTTTGATAACTTTGAGTTATCTTTAGTTTACTGGTAAGTGTTTCATGTACCAAGTGTTACAGCCAGATCCTCCGGGACTTTGATAACTTTGAGTTATCTTTAGTTTACTGGTAAGTGTGTCATGTAAGCGCTGCTAACTGATCTTCAACTCAAACTCAAAACCCCCCTGAATGAATCCAGCGAGAGCTGTGCTTTTGTCTAATATGACAAGAGAGGAAGTAGCAGAGTTAGCAATCCAACTACACAACATCAACTGATCCTTAGCTGGTATCACATCACGCAGTATTTTGTGTGTATATCATATTTACCCTTTGTCTTCTGTACATATCTGTGTGTGTGTGTGTGTGTGTGTGTGTTTGTGTGTGTGTGTGTGTGTGTGTGTGTGTGCGTGTGTTCCCCAGTACTGTGGATGAGCTGCTACAGGACCCTGACTCCCAGTCCCTGGCAGAGACCCTGTCGACAGACGTGCAGAACTGTGACCAATCAGAGCTGCAGGTCAGCGTGGTGAGAGCGTCCTCCTGTGCTGTAGCAACATAGACGTGAAGTCCTGGTCTTCAGTGACTTCTTCTGATTCCAGAGAACTAACACGTGACTTTATCACTCGACAGTGTGACGAAGTCGATTCCCAAGATCTGGGCACTGATGTCTGTGAAAATGACGGTAGTTTGCCAGGTAAATTGATTTCCTGTGCGTTGCGTGTGTGGGCACACTAACTATGTTCATGTTATTTCCCTTTTGTGGCGGCTGTGTTTAATTGGGCTTTGGCATGTGGGTGTGGATTTATGCCAACATTGTTTACAGAATGCGAAGCATTACAATGGAAGATTACACTTATTTAGAGATCAGAGTCGTGGAGGTTACAGATTCAGAGATCTCTACACCACAAGAACCATATGTTCCTCTTTCTATCCTGTACTCCTGTGGAAACTCAGCCCAGTGAGTGACAGCTTTGGAGAGCCAATCAAAACAGGGGCACGAGCGCTCGGAGGGCGGGACCGAAGAGAGTAGCAGCGTGTCACAGCAACACCGTTCTATATAATCTCCGTCACAGCTCTTAATCTCAACCTCTCTTGTTTACATCTAATTAGTCTCATGGAATAATTGCCCTGAGCTGACGAGATTAAGACAAGATGGGGGGGGGGGGGATAAGACCTCAGGGCATCTGCTCTCAGGCTTTACCTCACACTCAAGTGCTAGGGCGGGAAATCTGTGGAGGGGAGAGACACTGAGAGAATGTATCAGAGTGAACATGGAGAGGAGGCTTGAGGGGATCTCAGGAGAACTGTAGAGGATCCACAGCCATACCCAACATGTGCCTAGCAGCCCAGACCCAGTAAAACAGACTAGAAACAACTACAAGATCTATCTCTCCCAGGTTCTTGGTAATGCCCAGCCCGGTACAGTTGAAGGATTACAGCAGGCACAAACAGTGCTTGAATAATGTTAGGAGTGGGTACATATGGGAACTGAATGCTTGGAAGGACGTGACTCTCTCTGCAGGCCATCAAGTAGCCAACTCTAACCCCCCCTTCCAGCCTCCCCTTTCAATAGTCTGTGCTACCAGTTTTAATCTGATATGTCGTAAGCCTAATGGAAGGTCAGGGGGTTGGGGTGAGCGGTCCAGTGCCTGCTTCACGCGATGCCATTCCCCCCATGTGTCGTGACTGATCGATCTCTCCATAATGTACCTAAGTGTGTGGCGCGCGAAAGAAATGGATCGATAACAATAGGGGGCAGGCTCATGCGCTTGTGCAACTAGCTTTTAGAGGGAAACGATCGACGCTCTCGCGGACACGTCGAAGAGGGCTTTCATCGGCTGGGACCATTGACGTCCGCCTCCGACGATGGCTGGTCCGAGAGCGAGCCGTTACAGGATATAGGGGCCGTGCGTACTGATGGAAAAGGGACCTCTGCAGCTTAGTTTTGGGCTGAGCCGCCACCCTCCGCCTCCCCCCTCGCTCCTCCTCTCCCTCAGGAAACTGAGTCACACCCCCCAGGAGGTAAACCGTGCTCTGCTCTTAAAGCCTGTCACTCCACAATCTGGACCGTCTTGGTTTAATCCTCAGCCCCAAACCCGGAGGAGCAGGAAGCAGAGAACAGACGCTCCCAGGCTGACGGGAGTCGCAGAGAGGCAGCCTAAAGGGAGAGGACAAGAGGGGTCAACATGGGGATAATATCCAGACAGAGATTTCCTATGGATTCTAACCGGATTTGACCAACGATCGGATACTTCGGAAAAACCTCCGAACCGTATTCTCCGAAACAAGAAGTGAAAGGCAGTCGAGGACTGAGAGAAAGAGGAAAAGAGCGAGTGAAAGGCGAGAGTGAGGGCAGGGGCGCATGACCGTGATTGCACATCCTCCGAGTCCGACAGGAAGATGAGAGGGGCTGCTGCTGACATCTGACTCACCCCCAGCACCCTGGTGCACCCACAGACGAGCATGAAGCATGGCTGCTGACATCTGACTCACCCCCAGCACCCTGGTGCACCCACAGACGAGCATGAAGCATGGCTGCTGACATCTGACTCACCCCCAGCACCCTGGTGCACCCACAGACGAGCATGAAGCATGGCTGCTGAGGTGACTGCCTTTCCACCATGGGGAGCTTCCTGCAGTCTTCTTCAGACATCTTCTTCTCTGTAGCTGAGAGGAGCGCTGTGAAGAGAGACGTGGAAGAACAGATGAACAGAGACAGGGCAGAAGGGAAGGAACCTTGTGAGAGTTTTTTGTTGGATTGTGGATCCTGGGAGAACCTTTTAACACTGTAGGGGAGAACGTGGGCATTGCACTCCCCCAAAATGATTTCCCACACAAGGCGTGACTTTCTGACCACGTAACCAGGGTACTGAAGTTCACCATGATGACACTCAGGGGGAAACCTCAAGACTTCCTTTAATTCTCTGACAACTCTTTTTCTTTGACCTTTACACAAGCTGTGCGGCTGGACCTCGTCTCTGTGCTTTTCAGGGTGCCGGAATCTGAGAAAAAATATTGACGGTTTCTTGTGTTTTTCCCTTGAACTTGTTGGGATCGCACATCATAGACGACCAGGGGAAGACTGGAGGGGCTGTCGATGTTCATCTGACCTCTCGGCCGAGAAGGAAGTTTAAGATCTAGAAGGATCAGTGGAGAGAGGGATCTCCCAGCAGGGGTCTTCGTGTGCCCCAGGGAGGAGGAGGAGGGGGTGGGGTGGGGTGGGGGGTGGCAGGGGTGGGCTTGTGATAGTAAGGCAGAGCCCCCTCTGCCAGGGTTTTCTGGGTGTACACAGCCATGCTGGATCTGCAGTGATGCTGATGTACTCCCTCTCAGCCCAGGATGCTGACCTGGCTCTCTGCCGCAGCGAGGGCGGCGTGGAGGTCGCCCTCCAGTACGCCAAGATGTGGTGCCGCTACGCTAAAGACCTCCTGGCCTGGATGGAGAAGAGAATCTGCCTGGGTGAGTCCTGGACTAGCATCAAAACATGATCAGTCAGCATTAAGGTGTTTTTTTAAATACAAACATGTAACTTTCACAATTACGTAAATGGGATTGTCGGTTAACTACAGCAGTTGTTTCCAAGTTGTTTCGTGCAGTGGGTTTTTATGGAATCGTAATTACAGTTTACTGAAGCCGATCTACTCAGAATGGTTGACAGTGACACCCTTCCTGGAACAGCGGCCAGTCTAAATACAGCCTGCGGGGAGAGAATGTGTGGCGTTATTAGTCTGTAATAGGATTGGATGACCTGGACGACCCCAAGGCGCAGGCTTTCTCAACAGCGCCCTCTGCTGGTTGAGAACAAGCAGGGGCGCGGGTTTGAGCGCAGAACCTGCAGCCTCTTGCTGCGACAACGTAGACAGTCTGATGGGTAGCCTGATCATGGTGGCAGTGTCGTGCCCCCCCCACCCTCACCTCCACCCCCAGTGAACCCCAGAATGACAGGGATTACAGGGCAGATTAACAGGGAACAGCAGGGGAAGGGGGAGGAGGATGGCGAGCAGCTAAGAGATTACTCTGGCACCAGACTGCCATCCAGCAACCGTACCCAGATCAAAAGCTCTGTGGAGATGTTGGGGGGGGGGGGGGGGGGGATCAGATGGCTCAGCGGGTTAAGGCGTTGGCTTCGTGATCGTAAGGTTGTGAGTTCGAACCCTGGCTGCGTGACGTTGTGTCCTTGGGCAAGGCACTTCACCCTACTTGCCTCAGGGGGGGAATGTCCCTGCACTTGCTGTAAGTCGCTTTGGATAAAAGCGTCTGCTAAATGAGGTATTGTTACTATGTTGGACATTGGCTGAGAGGAGGGCAGATTACTGAAACGTAAGGTTCGCAGCACCTAGAGTCACACCAAATTTTTTTGCTCCGAATATTTTGAGGGAGGAATAAGTACTGTACTGCGAGTACTGTCACAGGAACTGAATCAGTCACACAACAGCCTAAATCATGTGCCGAACCTTTGAATACAGCAACAGAGATCCATGCAGGGTATCTACACTGTGGTGAGAGTGTAGGGGGAGAGTTGAGCACGGACTCACTCTCTGGTTGTTAGTCAGCAGTGAGCACAGCAAGGGTAGAGCTGTTAAAAGCACAGCACACTGGTTATGTCACCATAGACATTTCTAAATGGATCATGAGGCCGCTGTCATTGATAATGTTTGTATAAAAGCCACATTGACATCCCGTCAATATTGATAATATGGCTACTGTTTTTTCTCTCTCTCTCTCTATTGATTACTTTTTTCCATTAGACCTCTGATTTCTTTCTGGAAAAGCCTTTGCCTGGAGGCAGTTAATATTGATTTTTTTCATAAAGTACAGTCATTTTGCATCCACCATTTCCACTGTTGACTATTCAGTGTGTAGTAGTGTCCCTACTTTTTGAATGTGTATATACTTGTAGTTGTACATGTATGCAGCCAGCTGCATTTAAACAGCTGTGCACACGTTGATGCCGATAGATTTCTGCATAGTTGCATATTGGGTGAAATGATGGATGTTGTTCTGGTTCCAGAGCAAGAGTTTGCCAAGAACATCCTGAAGGCGGCGGAGGCAGCTAAGTCATGTGTCTCCCAGCAGGTAGGGTTCCCTCCACAGCAGACGACACTCACAGAATGAGCCTCTTTAGCTCCTCCTGAACCATTAAGTGTCGGTCAGGGTGTGTGTGTGGTGTGTGTTGGGTGATACCATAGCTGGTGTGTGTGTGGTGTGTGTGTTGGGTGATACCATGGCTGGTGTGTGTGTGGTGTGTTAACATGGCTGGTGTGTGTGTGGTGTGCGTGGTGTGTTAACATGGCTGGTGTGTGTGTGGTGTGTGTGGTGTGTGTGTGGTGTGTTAACATGGCTGGTGTGTGTGTGGTGTGTGTGGTGTGTTAACATGGCTGGTGTGTGTGTGGTGTGTGTGGTGTGTGTGGTGTGTTAACATGGCTGGTGTGTGTGTGGTGTGTGTGGTGTGTGTGTGGTGTGTGTGTGGTGTGTTAACATGGCTGGTGTGTGTGTGTGTGGTGTGTGTGTGGTGTGTGTGTGGTGTGTGTTAACATGGCTGGTGTGTGTGTGGTGTGTGTGGTGTGTGTTAACATGGCTGGTGTGTGTGTGGTGTGTGTGTGGTGTGTGTTAACATGGCTGGTGTGTGTGGTGTGTGTGGTGTGTGTTAACATGGCTGGTGTGTGTGTGGTGTGTGTGTGGTGTGTGTTAACATGGCTGGTGTGTGTGTGGTGTGTGTGGTGTGTGTTAACATGGCTGGTGTGTGTGTGCAGGACATGATGCCCCTACAGTACATCTACACCATGGCTCTGGAGCAGGATGTGAAGAACAGCACCTGTGCCAGACACACAGCTGACCTGCTGCAGCAGCGCTGCTATCAGGTGCTCCACACACACACACACACACACCACACACACACACACCACATACACAGACACACACACACTCCATACACACACACACACTCCATACACACACACACACACACACACACACACACTCCACACACACACACTCCACACACCACACACACTCCACAGACACACACACACACTCCACACACACACACCATACACACGCACACACTCCAAACACACACCACACACACACACACCACACACACACACACACACTCCACAAACACACCCCACAAACACAAGCTTATAGACATGGAATGACCAGTGTGGCTGGCTGAAAGGTAACTGTATTCCATCTCTGTGGAAGGCCCTGGTTGCTAAGAAGAATGAGATAGACAAGTGGCGCCGGGAGTTCAAGGAGCAGTGGAGCAGAGAGCAGAGGAGGATGGTGAGTGTCCTGTGTCCCAGACAGAATGTGTTCCAGTTATGAGGGGGGTGGGAGGGCTGTTATGGGGCTTCATGCTCACTGCTGAATGTGTCCTGAAATGCATGATGGGACGGTTTAGAACGAGGCGGTGACGTCTCTGAAGAAGGCTCGCCAGCAGTACCTGCAGCGCTCGGAGGACCTGGAGAAGGCCAAGGCTGTGGACGACACCGCTGGGCACAAGACCCTGGACAAGAGGAGGAAGTCCAGGGATGATGCCAGGAGCAAGGTAAGACCATGCTTAACCATCCCCTGGAGAGTGGCCCTGGTGAGTGGCCCTGGAGAGTGGCCCCTGGAGAGTGGCCCTGGAGAGTGGCCCCTGGATAGTGGCCCTGGAGAGTGGCCCTGGAGAGTGGCCCTGTAGAGTGGCCCTGTAGCGTGGCCCCTGGAGAGTGGCCCTGTAGCGTGGCCCTGTAGAGTGGCCCTGGAGAGTGGCCCTGTAGAGTGGCCCTGTAGCGTGGCCCTGGGGAGTGGCCCTGGAGAGTGGCCCTGTAGCATGGCCCTGGAGAGTGGCCCTGGAGAGTGGCCCTGTAGCGTGGCCCTGGGGAGTGGCCCCTGGAGAGTGGCCTTTACATACTTGGTTAACATTTGATTTGATTGAGGAGATTTATACATTATAATCTTTCTTTCTTTTTCTCTCTCGCTTCCTCTCTTTCTCTCTCCCTCTCTCTCTCTCTCTCTCTCTCCCCCTCTCCCCCTCTCCCCCTCTCCCCCTCTCCCTCCCTCCCTCCCTCCCCCAGTTGAGTGAGGCAGAGCTGCTATATAAGCAGTGTGTGAGTGAAGCTAACAGTCACCAGGAGGAGCTGGAGAAGGTGAAGGAGAGGATCATCGTTCACACACGCAAGCTGATCTGCCAGGGAGACACCGTGTTGAAAGAGGTGTGTGCCCTGAATGGACAGAGCAGTTCTACTGACCAATGGGATCTAACTAGAGCGCTGATGTAGTCAGGACTTCCAGGCCCATAGCCAATCAACAGGGACAGGTATAGTCCAGAGTGTCTGACTGAACATCAAGAGCTTCCTGGGTCAAATCCACCGTTACATGTTGCTTTGGATGAATGAAACACTGTCAAAATGTTTCAAAACCTGTTAAGGGCTCAACATGTATATTTACATTTATTCATTTATCAGACGCTGTTATCCAAAGCGACTTACAGCAAGTACAGGGACATTCCCCCCTGAGGCAAGTAGGGTGAAGTGCCTTGCCCAAGGACACAACGTCATGTAGCCACAGCCGGGAATTGAACTCGCAACCTTCCAATCATGAGCCTAACACCTTAACCACTGAGCCCCCTGACCCCCATTCAACACAGGGAATTAACTGGGAGTGAGGGAGTCAGGTCGCTGAGCGTTGAGGGTGTCAGGCTAATCATAAGGTCCCTGGTTTGAACCCCTGTTGTGCCAAATGATATTATGTCCTTGGGCAAGGCACTTCCCCTTACTTTCCTCTGGGGGTATTGTCCCTGTACTGGCTGTAAGTCTCTCTGGATGAGAGCGTCTGATAAAGGACTGAATGAATGACACTGGTAACTCGGTCCTCCTGTTCCTGTCCACTAGGCCACAGTCAACATGTTCTTTTACCAGCGCCAGCAGACTGAGTCCATCCCTCTAGGTTACCACAACCTGGAGCTGACCTGCAGGCCGTACGAGCCAGGCGAGCCCTACCTGCTCTACGTCCTGGGAAGACGCCGGCACGAGCAGCCCCATCAGACCTTCACCTTCCAGGAGTTCATCCCCCAGGGAAAGAGGTACTGCAGAAGAACTCCTCCTCCTGACTGTGACATGGAGCCCAGGATCTCTCTATCTCTCCCCTCGGCTGACTTAATAAAGACATGTCCACTCCAAAGCGTAGACCTCAAGTCATGTTTAAAGGCACTTAGAAATATCAGCTGTTGTTGTTCAGAATCAGAATTACTTTATTGATCCCCGAGGGGAAACTCTTTAGTGTTATTGTTGCTTTGTTGTTCGCTTCCTACTAGTAGACTATTGCCCATCGGAGGTACCTGCCTTAAAATTTGTAAACTTGTCGGCTGAATGCTCTTATAGCTCTTCCCTCGGCGATTATTGGTTTCTCACAATGTATGTTTCATCATCTATAAGCCTGCTATGTTTTGGGGTCTATCACGTTGCTATGCTCAGTGACCGATGCTCTTTTGTAAAGCTCTCTCTTGTAAGTCGCTTTGGATAAATTAATACAGTGAACCCTCATTTTTCACGGGGGTTACGTTCCAAAAAGAACCCGTGATAAGCGAAATCCGTGAAGTAGAAACCTTTATTTTTGTAACAATTATTATACAATTAAATACTCTATTATATATTAAAACCAAAGAACAAACCCTTTTTACAGGCCCAAGCATTTGATTAACAAATAAAAGTACTGTATCCTGTAAACCGCAACTTTATTGATGCACAGGTTTGTGTTGGAGAGACTGTTTAGCCAATCAGAATGCAGAACACAATGCACGACGCAAATCCGTGAAGTAGCGAAACCATGAAAAGTGAACCGTGATATAGCGAGGGTCATGCTGTAGGTTGGAGATGGACCTTGCTCCTTCCTCTCAGGTCAGCCATGACTGAGTCTCTCTGTGTTTCTCGTCCCACGCTGCTTCATGTGTCGTAGCCCCGGTCGTCGTAAAGCCAGCTCTGTCCTGGATTCCTATCCTCTGCCGGAGGACTACCTGGGGAAACAGCCCAGCGATGGACGTAAGGACCCCCAAGACTCAGCTTCATTCTGGTAGTCATTTTACGGAATGAGCATTGTGCAACATGTTGTGTTTTCGCCCAGGGAGAGCTGGTTACAGTGACAGCGAGAGTATGGGAGGCAGCATGGAGTCCTTGTCAAGCCCAGGTAAAGTTGTCGTCACAGATCGTTTTGTTTCTCTCCATGGTCTCATTCCGATCGATCTCCTTCAGGCCTTCCAAACCCGCTGTGGTTTGAAGGATCTGGTCTGGCTTTCTGATTGGTCTACACCTTGTCACAGCTTGTCTTCACGGGAGCAGAAGACTCCTCAAAGCCCCCTCTGTGGGTACCATGTCCTCAGATGACCTTGATGAGAGGGACATGGGGACGGTCCTGGAGACAGGTATGTCTCATCCGTCTGACGCAGGATTCCTTATGATTCGCCATGCAAGTTACACAAACACAGAATTGACTTGGGCAGGATGAAGCCAACAAATAACATAGAGGGACATATAACAAGGGACAAAGAGAATCTCAAGAACATATAAGAATACAGAATCTTATACAGTGAGTTACACTGTACCGTATTAACCGAACATCTTTACCCAGTTCATTGTACAGGCAGGAGTGAAGTGATTGGCACAATGCTGTTTAAGGTCCACTTAACAGACCGTCTATTTGCACTTGTCCCAGACGGTCTGGACTCCACCCCCGAGGGGAACGGGGCGGTGTGCAAAGTGCGCACCTGCTCCCGCGCCGCCTTGACGCACCGCCTCAGGAAGATGAAGAGCAAGATGGTGAAGTGCAAACAGTGCGACAACTACATCGTGGTCAACGGGTTCGAGTGCGAGGAGGTGGGGAGCGACGCGGGCGGTTAACGCAACTCACAGGAAGACCGCTGAAAACAATAGAGTCTTTTACCGTGTCTGAGAAACACCTCAGCGTATTTCTGAGGAACACGGTTTCCATGGTTTTTTTAAATGTATGATCCGTCACTCAGTTATGGCCTGTGAGGCATTTCACCTGCCTGTGAGCAACGAGTTAGCATGTTCTCCGAATTTAGCTCCAACGGTAACAATTTGTTGAAAATTCAGCTCCATCTGTACATTTAACAAAGTAATTAACATTAACATGAATCAAAGTCAGACTTATTTCGTTTGTGGCATATGATGCTCTTTGTAAAAGCTCTCTCTTGTAAGTCGCTTTGGATAAAAGCGTCTGCTAAATGAATACATGTAAATGTAAAATGTAATACAAACAATAGGACCGTGCGCTTGTCGCTCAGAAGCTGATGGCAGACGAGGTGTTTCCAAACTCTGGACAGGAACGGTACTTTGCCCTGTCGCTCAGCTGTGTGTGTCGCCCCCCTCAGTGCGGCCTGGCGGTCCACAGGAAGTGCCTGGAGGTGTGTCAGCTGGAGTGTGTGTACAGGAAGGGCATCCTGTTTGGGGTGGGCTTCTCCCTGCTGCCCCGGGACAGACCAGACGAGGTTCCCTTCGTGGTGAAGCTCTGCACAGCCGAGATAGAGAGACGAGCGCTGGACGTG
Source organism: Neosalanx taihuensis (assembly GCA_030340665.1). NCBI lineage: Eukaryota > Metazoa > Chordata > Actinopteri > Osmeriformes > Salangidae > Neosalanx > Neosalanx taihuensis. The sequence goes on from CM059298.1 coordinate 12,844,711, forward strand.
CAGGTAAACATGCGCTTTACACAGTGGCTACGGAAAGTATTCACAACCCCTTCAATTTCACTCTTTGTTTCATTGCAGCCATTTGCTAAAATCATTCAAAGTCCTTTCAAAGTTCATTTTATTTCTCATTAATGTACACTCAGCACCCCATGTTGACAGAAAAAAACACATTTAGAATTGTTTTCAAATGTATTAAAAAAGACAATCTTTTCACGCTTATATTTAACTCACATGCTGTCCATTTCTTCTGATCCTCCTTGAGATGGTTCTACTGCTTCATGGGAGTCCAGCTGTGTTTAATTAAACTGATTGGACTTGATTAGGACATGCACACACCTGTCTACAGAACACCTTACAGTTCATGTCAGAGTAAATGAGAATCATGAGGTCAAAGGAACTGCCCCAAGAAGCTCAGAGACAGAATTGTGTCGAGGCACAGATCTGGCCACGGTTACAAAAGAATTTCTGCAGCACTAGGCACCATTGGACGCTATTTAGTGGAAGCTCCATTCGCCTCTCCCTCTGTCTTTCCTGGAAGGGGGTGTATCGGGTCAGCGGCTCCAAGCCCCGGATCCAGAGGCTGTGTCAGGCCTTCGAGGCTCAGAAGGAGCAGATGGACCTTTCCAACATCTCCCCGCATGACATTACCTCGGTCCTCAAGCATTTCTTTAAAGAGGTAATGTTCCTGAACCCCATAATGATCTATTCCATACAAGAGCTGAAGCCGGACGCTGAACTGGCTATTCGATCCGTAAATCCACTCTTCCTTTACCTCCCGTAGCTTCCTGAGCCGCTGTTGACCTTTGACCTGTACGATGACTTCATCACCGTGGGAAAGAAGATCCAGCATTTGACTGAGGTGCCGCAGACTGAAGATATGGATGGGATGGTGGAGGCTGTAGTTCAGAGCCTGAAAGGGTTGCTGGACAGGCTGCCTCCATACCGCTACTACACTCTGCAGCACATGATGGATCACCTCCACCGGTACACTGCTGCCAAAGGATTTACCTTAATGTATTCATTCACGCTAGATCAGTGGACCCCAACCCTGGTCCTCAGGGCCCACTGTCCTGCATGTTTTAGATGGTTCCCTGCTCCAACACACCAGATTCAAATTGATGGATTGTTATCTAGCTCTGAAGAATCCTGGTAATAAACATGCATTAGAATCAGGCGTGTGGGAAAGGGGAAACATCTAAAACATGCAGGACAGTGGGCCCTGAGGACCAGGGTTAAGGGACCACTGCGTTAGATCACCTCTGATTGGCTCAAATTCTCCCCTTTCCTTCCCTGCAGGGTTTCAGAGAGCTATGAGGAGAACAAGATGTCTGCTGGGAACTTAGGCATCGTGTTTGGCCCCACCTTGCTACGCCCCCTGGTGTCAGTGGACGTGTCCATGTTAGCCCTCCTGGAGACCACCTACCAAGCCCTTCTGGTGGAGTTCCTCATCACACACCACCAACAAATCTTTGGTCCTTCCCAGAGGTCGTGTACCCCTCCTCCACCTCCTCCCAGTGCCCCCCTTCCAGACACCCCTCCCCGGGCCTCCTGTCCCCTGGCAGAGGAGTCCTCCTCCCCGGCCCCCCAGGCGCCTGAAGCCTCCACCAGAGAACGTCCACGCTCCCTGGAGGTAAGAGCCACCACAGACACCTCCCCTTACTATGAATGAGGTTTCATGATCCTTTTCCTCAAGAAAATCAGGAGCTAAAGCACGCTTCGAGCCTTGAATGGATTTAAGGAAACGCCCTTGTTTCCTCCATCTTTTCTGCTTTTCACTTCTTCTCTGGTGACGCCGTGTGTTTTAGCCCAGCGTCAGCAGACACACGCGCACGCACGCACGCACACACACACGCAGTGAAGCGAGAGTTGTGCCTGAGCTGCTTCTGCACCTGCTTGTTCTTGCTGCCTGGCTCTCTAACACTGAGACGATTAGCATCAAGCTTAGCAGTGTCAGGATTAACGCTAGCCTCCTCTCTGCCTTGTGAAGTCGTCCAGCTCCTTTGCCAGGTCTAAGTAGAGAGTCAGGTGGCTCAGCAGGTTAAGGTGTTGGCCTCATGATTGGAAGGTTGTGCGTTCGATTCCTGGCTGTGGCTATGTGATATTGTGTCCTCGGGCATGGCACTTCACCCTACTTCCCTCAGGGAGAATGTCCCTATACTTGCTTTAAGTCGCTTTGGATAAAAGCGTCTGCTAAATGAATATTTATTTATTATTATTTATTTAGATGTCCACCTCAGTATGGCTGAGAGCAGCCATCACCCAACAACATTCCTCTTGGTTGACATAATTTCAGGAGAGAATGTTTTTTGAAAATATTAATCTTACTATCTATAAATACATTCAATGTACATATATTGCACCTCAGATAAAAGATAGTGGGAAACCTTTGGTGGTCCTTGGGTTGTTTGGGACAGGGAAGCACATGTATTTACATAAATTCTTAGTTTGGACTTTAGTGAGTCAGGTGGCTCAGTGGTTAAGGTGTTGTGTTCGTGATCGGAAGGTTATGAGTTTGATTCCTGGCTGTGGCTATATGACGTTGTGTCCTTGAGCAAGGCACTTCACCCTACTTGCCTCAGGGAAAATTGTCCCTGTACTTACTGTAAGTCGCTTTGGATAAAAGCGTCTGCTAAATGAATAAATGTAAATGTACTTGTCTCAGGGGGGAATGTCCCTGTACTTGCTGTAAATCGCTTCGGATAAAAGTGTCTGTTAAATGACTAAATGTAAGTTTGAAAGTATGTTGACCTTGCCAGGGAATATTATGGTTTATTTCACATTTTCTTTTCGTTTTTACCTGTAACTGATCTTCGGTCTGCCTCAATATTATCTCAAGTCCTGGTGTCAGGGACAGTCTACCTGGTCCAGGAATCCAGACATCTATATCCAACACAGAGTTTGTGTGTCATTTCAACAGACTCGAACAATCAAGAGAGACTCGAGCGAGGGTTATATATCTGACAAGTCATCGTCCAATGAGGCAGTGGACCAGCTCAGCCCTGAAACCAATGAGAGAGCAGGTATGCGGGCCCACTGTACCACATCACAAGTTGAGTTAGCAACAAGGATTTCATTGGTTGTCTTGCTTTTGTACTCGTAGCTGTTGCGTCTTGGCCAGTATAGCTACTTAGCGCTGTTTATCTTAATGAATCTGGATTAAAGCTGTTACTGCTGCTCTGCTTTGTTCTGCTGCAATTCTGCCAGACCCCAAGGGTGTTCATGAAGTGTGTTATCATGGTCCTCCCCTGCTGGTCTCATTGTCTTGTTCCTCTGCCCCCCCTCTCCTCCTCCTCCTCCTCCTCCAGTCTTGGCTCTGAGGGGGGCTACAGCTGCTCCTTCGGCAGATTCGTTGGCTGAGACGGGCCCACCTGTTGGAGGAACACCCCCCCGGTTCAACTTTAGCAGGCAGCCAGCCAGGTACCAGCGACAGACCCCCCCAGCAGCCCAGCGACACAGCTCTGGCCTCCGGACAGACCTGCCTGGGGAGGAAGCGCTAGCAGAGGCCGCAGAAAAGACCCAGACTGGTAGTGCGTGCAGAAGTAGGAGCTCCTCCCCAGAGCCTGGAGCCCTGAGCCAGGCTCAGCTCACAGACACTGCCCTGGAGCCACCCAGCCCCTCCAGTCATGCTGGACACTCCTCTGAGAAGCAGCCGGAGAGTCAGGTACGCCTCAGGGAGAAAACACAGGGAAGGCTGGGGTTGGCCGCAGCAACAGTGACATCAGCAGCTGCAACCGAAACGATGACCCATGCAAAGCTGAGCTTCCCCCGGGAGGAGGGACTTTCGAGGGACTCACCGACAGGTCTGAACACCAATCAATCCAACAACAGGCAGAGAGCTGTGCCGCTAAGGCAGGCCTTGCCGAGGATTCCCGCAGAGCAGAGCCTTACTAGACCTGCCGAGGAGATCCTGTCAGGGTTGAAGCTGAGGCGGAACAATACCGATGAGCCCATCCATTTTGTTTAATGAGGCTTGGAACCCATAGAGAACCTACACTGGAACAAAAATGTCAACACACAAATAGAAATACACTCAAAGATACAATGAAATGCACTCAGGGGTACAAAAAGCATTCAGGCTTTAGTGTTACTTGCACCAAACACCGTAGACCTTTTTAGAAAGTTACAACCATTAAAGGCTTACTTATTTAAACAATTTGTGTGAACTGTTAAGTCATACATAAACCTCAAGTTGTGGTTCAGTTAGAAGATTGTTCCTGATCTTAGGAATAGCAGTTACATTGTCTGTTACCCATGACTAAGACCCATATCCTCATTCAGGTCATTAGCTAAGTTATCCATTTTTTTTACAGCTTTGAAGTGAAGACCAGCTCTCAAACCGGATTAGATGTGGGTCAAATAAGTCATGTGTAAAGGATTTGATCAAGGTTATGACAAAATATTTACCCTTAGATGATAGACTTAGTGGCTTGGTGGCCATTTCTGTCTGCAAATTCCAGAATTAACAACCAGGTTACACAATGAAAATAAGTCAAAAACGAGTATGATTATTGGGGTTTCAAAGGCAGCTTATTGTACTATGCTGAATATTTCTATGAATAAACCAAAACGTGAACACTTACTTGGTTCTTGTGGTTCCATGAGAGCCCACTGCTCAATGACACACTAGACGCACCAGAGGGCAGTAGGATCCTGGATGAGAAGCAGCTGTGCGCAAACTGGCGCAGGAGGGAACATATTCGTCACAGAAAACTACCGCTTTTATCCTGATGTATCATGGAGTGCAGCTTTCCCATATCTAATGAAACTCGATGTTCTCTCTAAATATTTAAATCTCAGTCTTAGAGGTTTTCCCAAAGAAAGACGTCAGATCGCTCGATGATCTGAACTGTGTCCCTCGCTTGGATACGACTTATACTGTAGATCATGATGAGTTTGGATGCGACTTATACTGTAGATAATGATGAGTCTTGGATGCGGCTAATACTGTAGATAATGATGAGTTTTGGATGCGGCTAATACTGTAGAGAATGATGAGTCTTGGATGCGGCTAATACTGTAGAGAATGATGAGTTTTGGATGCGACTTATACTGTAGATAATGATGAGTCTTGGATGCGGCTAATACTGTCGAGAATGATGAGTTTTGGATGCGACTAATACTGTAGAGAATGATGAGTTTTGGATGCGACTAATACTGTAGAGAATGATGAGTTTTGGATGCGGCTAATACTGTAGAGAATGATGAGTTTTGGATGGCCAATTATGTTCCTCACTTTTTAAACAGGTTATAAATGAGTCTCCGAAACTCCCAACGGCACGTGCTTAAGACACCTGCGACTCTGTTTCTCCTTACGACACCTCTAAAACGTCAGTATTCTATCCGTGGATATCTTTGAACATGTTCTCCCTCCCTCCCACCCCCCCCGTCCCCTCCCACCCCCCCCCCCCCCCCCCCCCGTCCCCGTCCCCCCCCTCCCCTCTTTACGCACAGAGCGCACTAAGAGCGCCTGGCTGCTGGTGAAGAGGCAGCAGGCTGCATGAGCCACACTGAGCGTGTGACCATCATGATGGTTCGCTTTTAATCGTGTTCTGGGATCGGTAACGGATCAGACTGTGTTATTTTAACCAAACAGCACCGTGATTTGGGGGGGGGGCTTTCATGCTGCCTACAGAGATCTCGGGGGGAGTGTGTTTCACCTCAAGGTATGGACCCACCTGACAATCAACAGAAAATGTGTTTGTTCCTTAACGCAATGTTTTATTCTTCATGTGTCTTGAATGCTGACCAGTAGTCTTGATCATCATGCATTTTTTTTGTTAGTTTATTTTATATATATTTAAAGTGCGGCTGATCAAAATGTCTTCAGTGTTCTTGGGTTTCCATCAGTAGGGTAAAATTACTTTAAATGCTGAAAATCTGATCTCAACCCTCAGTAAGTGATCTTGAGAGTAGTGTTAGTCTTTCTCCACGTTATGTTACTTGTTATTATATAAATATAAAGGTTCATATCTGAAGAGAGAAATGATCAATATCCAAAGTCGCTTTGGATAAAAGCGTCTGCTAAATAAATGTATACATGTCAATATTCTTGGCTTCACTGGTCTTTTAGGGCAGTTCTGACTATATGCCAGTCCATCTAACATTACTCATTCTCCTTTTCTTCAATATTCCTCAATATTCTCAAATGTTCTCTTTTGTAATGATAATAAGCATTATGAAGGAGGTGAGTAAACTGCATCTCTGACTCATTTAGGTTGACTGCAAATGTTTTTCTGAATTTGGAATGAAAATAATCTACATGGTCCTTTAATTTGTGATTATATTACCCATAAGATTACGTGAATTCGTCTTAAATGTACTTAATTTACAGATTTTATAGCCTTTTTTAACGGAATAATGATCTTAGACTTGCGACCATGCGTGTTTCTGCTATAGTAAGAATTTAATCAAGGTTATCTAATTCCACCCTGAATAAAACATCATGGTTTCTTCAAGGTTTTTTTTAATTATAGCTATGCATTGATTTCAGGTATAAACAGTGAACACCTCTTTGGATGTGGAATAACAACTTCAAAATGCGCCATAACTAGTTATTTGTTATTGTCTGATTGCCTTTTCGATTTTGATTTTCAATTTGATGGAAAGAAATTAGAGAAATAATAATAATAACAAAAATAGTCTAATATTAAGAATATTTTATGGTAACATGATGAGTTTAAAAACGAAAAGGCCTCGGATGGAAAAGAGTGCATTCGAATATTACTATTACATAAAAAAATTGTAAACAAGATTTTTTTTAATGCAAAATTAAAGTGTTTATAAAAAACTTGTAGATATAATTATACAATTATACACAAATACACAAAATTCTAGTTAGCATTAACTAATAGGACTTTCGGACACCAAACAATAAAAATGATTCTTTATTATTAGGCTAAAATGAACGCTGTTATTATCATTAATGTTGTCATAGTTATTATTATAGTTTATTATAGTTATTATAGTAACCATATATTATAGTCATAGTATTATTACAATTAAACATATTATAATTTTGTTGTATTATTATTCATTAAATTATAACCTAATGAATAATAATAATGTTATCATCACACCCTTGTTATGGCTACATCTGATTGGCCTACAGAATCCTAATGTAACACAATTTAACACCCACACTTGTTTATTTAAAGTCCACAATACTCTGTTGTATTGAAGAAACTGAACCTGGATCTTGCAAGTTATTCTCTAACTGCAGAATATTTTGTTGGTTAAGTTCCCACTAAAGGTTTGAGCTCTTGTGTGCCAGTATGGTGATCTTAATCCAAGCACTTGGTCAGGATCAAGAAGATCTGTGTTTGTGGCCTCAGTCACTTCTCCTGGAATAACAGAGAGTAAACACACTACAGCCAGACACACAGATTACTTTACTCTTACTTTAATTAACTGCTTTCAACTTGCTTTAGATTTGGGTACTGAGTCAGGGCAACCTTATTGGGTCTGTTTGCTGGGAATCCTGACCTAAGATCTTTGGCTTTAAAACGTTATTTTTTTGTGTAATTTTTCAGCGATCACACATTAGGAAGTTCAGACGGGATGAAAACTGAAGAGACCAGATCCTGCCTCCAGCCTTTGGCCTCCAGCCTCGGTGAGGCTGACTACATTCACTTCTCAACTGCGTTTGGAGGCTGAACGAGTTGATAACTTATTATTTTTTCTTTCTTTTTTTGTTGCAATTTATCCAATTCGCCTTGAGACTGACATGTTTATATGTAAATAATATTCTTATTCATTTTTCGAAAACATGACGCACTGAAGGATAATACATGGACCCCAATATACAATACATGGACCCCAATATGATCTTGGTCATGTTTTCTGACAATTCAGTTTTTAAACAAAGCAGTGCTATTTATTTATCGATCCGTTTCCCTCAGGGGCGTCGTTAGCCCTGAAGCCCCCCTAAAATGTTCTTCAGCCCCCCCAAATAATTATTGGGATACATTTTTTTAGTTTTACACATGGACAAGTTATTTCTAACATGCTACATGTGTGAGTGCGTTTCTGGTTTGTATACTTTCATACAAATCACACTTTCTGATTGAACACACACGCACATGGTGGATATCCGCAGCCGCCAATGAGTCCCAATTTTTTGTTGCAAACATTACACATCCGTAGGGGCTCAGCCCCCCCCCCCCCTTTCTTTCAATCCTAGAAACGTCCCCACTTGTACCCCGTTCTGATGGTGCGCATGTCTTCTGCCACCCTCCAGGTTCTGACGTCAGAGGAGCAGAGGTGTGCGCGGGCTGCGAGGCGCCCATCGCTGACCGCTTCCTGCTGCGCGTGAACGAGCGCTCGTGGCACGAGACCTGCGTCAAGTGCGCGGTGTGTCTGAGCGCGCTCAGCGGCACCTGCTACAGCAGAGACCGCCTGCTGTACTGCAAGCACGACTATGAGAAGTAAGGAGAAACAGCCAGGACAATGATTCAACTAACGCAGTCTATGTCCATTTCCAGACAGATGACATTCCAAGTCTGAATAACAGAATGTGTGCGTGTGCCAAGCACGTGGGTGTGTCTGTGTGTGCATGCGCGTGCGTGTGTGTCCACCTATGGACATAACAGTAGGTTTCAGTGTGTGTGTGTGTGTGTGTGTGTGCATGCACGTACGTGTGCACCAATGGACATAACAAGTAGGTTTCAGTGTGTGTGTGTGTGTGTGTGCACCAATGAACATAACAGTAGGTTTCAGTGTTTGTGCGTGCGTGTGTGTGTGTGTGTGTGTATACTGTTGGTCAGTGGGGCATCATCTCCAGGGGTGGACATCTGAAGGACGATCCTGCAGCTCGTTATCAATGTTGTGAAATGTGTCAGACGGAATCCAGCGGGCCAGACTCTCCCACTGTAGCTGACATCTGGAGGAGAGGAGGAGAGACGCGGAGGAGGGAGAAAGTGCTGAAAGAGGGAGGGAGAGGGAGGGATGGATGGATGGGTAGACCAGAGCCAAGTGATATGAAAGCACAGTGAAAGATGGGAAGGTATATGCGCCGAGTTTGCGTCCAAGCTATTGTGTGTGTGAGGGAATTTCTTGACTGAGGGAATTTCGAAGATAGAGCATTGAGAAGGAACTGATATTAATGTAGCAACGTCCCCCTTCACACACAATGGATGTCTTGGAGGGTTTTAGTGTAATTATGTTTACATCATTTTGCGCAATATAAATCTGCAGTCAAGACTTCCATAGTGCTGAGACATTTCATGAGTGGACTTATAGATACATCTGTATAGCTAGGGGATATATTATATATAGTTTATTATATATATTTTGCCATCCTGTCCTTCTAAGTTGATGGCTTGTGGGCTGTGTGTTGTAAGAAGCAGTGCTGCTCCTATATGTTAATTACAAAGTAAGAGGCCATATTGCGTCTAGTGCAAAACTTGGCACGAGCCACCGCTGCCGACCTTCACTAGATGTGCAACAATGTCTCCCTGTGTTCCCTGCAGTGTGTCCATCAGCGCCCCACACACACACACACACACACACACCCTGCCTCTTAGCCTACAGCAGGTGTGTGTACTGTACTAGGTACGGGAACCATGCCCAAGAATTTGAAATGTGTCTGCATATGAATTGGAAACATTAGTGTCATTCTTGAAATTTGAGTCGATTCTCTTTTTTTGGGGGATCTTTTCCCCTATTATACAACCGTGTGAAATATTGAATCTAATATTGATATTGTCCAATGAGGCTGAAACAGTGAGGCAACACTGTGTCAGTACAGATCTCTAATCATGTTCCTTAGAAGATTAAACCTTGATACCTTCTATCAGAAGAATGTGTTCGAAATATAGTACGTTGAAGTGCATGTTTGTTTGTTAGTTGTTTGTTAGTTGTTTGTTTGTGCTGTGCTGTGTAGCTGTCACTTACAGTATGACTTCCTGCTACAATTACACTGAAAAATGTGTGGAATAACTTGATATGAGCGCTACTTGCTGTCAAATGTTTCATTGCCGCTAGCAAATAGTAATATATCTCGGTCTTCCCCTTGTTCTCAAATATTTCCATGTTCACTGTGCTGTAAGGCAGGCAGGCACAGGCCTCTGTCATGCGCACACACACACACACACACACACACACACACACACACACACACACACAGACAAGCTTCATCCCCACCTCACCTTGAAGAAGAGCCTAACATACGCTTTAGAGCAGAGAGGCCCCCGGGGGCCCCCAGGCTGGGGGTCTGGAGCCCAGGCAGGATCAGGGTGGACCGGGAGGCCCCCGGCAGACGACTCTCCCCTGCCGTCTGGATCTTCTGCCCTG